>JAHRIG010000099.1:2058553-2171642 GCA_020311275.1 Eira barbara
TCAAAATCTGTGGGACACAACAAAGGCAGTCCTGAGAGGAAAATACATAGCAGTGCAAGCCTTTCTCAAGAAACAAAAAAAGGTCTCAAATACACAACCTAACCCTACACCTAAAGGAGCTGGAGAGAGAACAACAAAGAAAGCCTAAACCCAGCAGGAGAAGAGAAATCATAAAGATCAGAGCAGAAATCAATGAAATAGAAACTAAAAAAACAATAGAACAAATCAACAAAACTAGGAGCTGGTTCTTTGAAAGAATTAATAAGATTGACAAACCCCTGGCCAGACTGATCAAAAAGAAAAGAGAAAGGACGCAAATAAATAAAATCATGAATGAAAGAGGAGAGATCACAACCAACACCCAAGAAATACAAACAATTGTAAGAACATACTATGAGCAACTCTACGCCAACAAATTTGACAATCTGGAAGAAATGGATACATTTCTAGAGACATATAAACTACCACAACTGAACCAGGAAGAAATAGATAACCTGAACAGACCCATAACCAGTAAGGAGATTGAAATAGTCATCAAAAATCTCCAAACAAACAAGAGTCCAGGACCAGACGGCTTCCCAGGGGAATTCTACCAAACATTTAAAGAAGAATTAATTCCTATTCTCCTGAAACTGTTCCAAAAAATAGAAATGGAAGGAAAACTTCCAAACTCATTCTATGAGGCCAGCATCACCCTGATCCCAAAACCAGAGAAGGATCCCACCAAAAAAGAGAATTACAGACCCATATCCTTGATGAACACAGATGCGAAAATTCTCACCAAAATACTGGCCAATAGGATCCAACAGTACATTAAAAGGATTATTCACCACGACCAAGTGGGATTTATTCCAGGGCTGCAAGGTTGGTTCAACATCCGCAAATCCATCAATGTGATACAATACATTAATAAAAGAAAGAGTAAGAACCATATGATACTCTCAATAGATGCCGAAAAAGCATTTGACAAAGTGCAGCATCCCTTCCTGATTAAAACTCTTCAAAGTGTAGGGATAGAAGGCACATACCTCAATATTATCAAAGCCATCTATGAAAAACCCACTGCAAATATCATTCTCAATGGAGAAAAACTGAAAGCTTTTCCGCTAAGGTCAGGAACACGGCAGGGATGTCCGTTATCGCCACTGCTGTTCAACATAGTACTAGAAGTCTTAGCCTCAGCAATCAGACAACAAAAAGAAATTAAAGGCATCCAAATTGGCAAAGAAGAAGTCAAACTATCACTCTTCATATCATTATGATGCTGTATGTGGAAAACCCAAAAGGCTCCACTCCAAAACTGCTAGAACTTGTACAGGAATTCAGTAAAGTGTCAGGATATAAAGTCAATGCACAGAAATCAGTCGCATTTCTTTACACTAACAACAAGACAGAAGACAGAGAAATGGAGGAGTCAGTCCCATTTACAATGGCACCCAAAACCATAAGATACCTAGGAATAAATCTAACCAAAGAGGCAAAGAATCTATACTCAGAAAACTATAAAGTACTCATGAAAGAAATTGAGGAAGACACAAAGAAATGGAAAAATATTCCATGCTCATGGATCGGAAGAACAAATATTGTGAAAATGTCGATGCTACCTAAAGCAATCTACACATTTAATGCAATCCCTATCAAAATCCCATCCATTTTTTTAAAGAAATAGAACAAATAATTCTAAAATTTATATGGAACCAGAAGAGACCTCGAATAGCCAAAGGAATATTGAAAAAGAAAGCCAAAGTCGGTGGGATCACAATTCCGACTTCAAGCTCTATTACAAAGCTGTCATCATCAAGACAGTATGGCACTGGCACAAAAACAGACATATAGATCAATGGAACAGAATAGAGAGGCCAGAAATAGACCCTCAACTCTATGGTCAACTAATCTTCGACAAAGTAGGAAAGAATATCCAATGGAAAGAAGACAGCCTCTTCTACAAATGGTGCTGGGGAAATTGGACAGCCACGTGCAGAAAAATGAAATTGGACTATTTCCTTACACCACACACGAAAATAGACTCAAAATGGATGAAGGACCTCAATGTGAGAAAGGAATCTATCAAAATCCTTGAGGAGAATGCAGGCAGCAACCTCTTTGACCTCAACCGCAGCAACTTCTTCTTAGGAACATCGCCAAAGGCAACAGAAGCAAGGGCAAAAATGAACTATTGGGATTTCATCAAGATCAAAAGCTTTTGCACAGCAAAGGAAACAGTTAACGAAACCAAAAGACAACTGACAGAATGGGAGAAGATATTTGCAAATGACATATCAGATAAAGGGCTAGTATCCAAAATCTATAAAGAGCTTATCAAACTCAATACCCAAAGAACAAAT
Source organism: Eira barbara (assembly GCA_020311275.1). NCBI lineage: Eukaryota > Metazoa > Chordata > Mammalia > Carnivora > Mustelidae > Eira > Eira barbara. The sequence continues at coordinate 2,060,899 of JAHRIG010000099.1, forward strand.
AATCCAGTCAAGAAATGGGCAGAGGACATGAGCAGACATTTCTGCAAAGAAGACATCCAGATGGCCAACAGACACATGAAAAAGTGCTCCACATCACTGGGCATCAGGGAAATACAAATCAAAACCACAATGAGATACCACCTCACACCAGTCAGAATGGCTAAAATTAACAAGTCAAGAAATGACAGATGCTGGCGAGGATGCGGTGAGAGGTGAACCCTCCTACACTGCTGGTGGGAATGCAAGCTGGTGCAACCACTCTGGAAAACAGTGTGGAGGTTCCTCAAAAAACTAAAAATAGAGCTACCCTATGACCCAGCCATTGCACTACTGGGTATATATCCTAAAGATACAAACGTGGTGCTCCGAAGGGGCACGTGCACCCGAATGTTTATAGCAGCAATGTCCAGAATAGCCAAACTGTGGAAAGAGCCTAGATGTCCACCAACAGATGAATGGATAAAGAGGATGTGGTATATATACACAATGGAATACTATGCAGCCATCAAAAGACATGAAATCTTGCCATTTGCGACGACATGTATGGAACTAGAGGGTATTATGCTTAGTGAAATAAGTCAATCAGAGAAAGACAACTATCATATGATCTCTTTGATATGAGGAAGTGGAGATGCAATGTGGCGGGGGGGTTGGGGGGAGCTAGGAAAAGAAAAAATGAAAAGATGGGATTGGGAGGGAGACAAACCATAAAAGACTCAATCTCAAAAAAGAGACTGAGGGTTGCTGGGGGGAGGGGAGACGGGAGAGGGTGGTGGGGATATGGACATTGGGGAGGGTATGTGCTATGATGAGTGCTGTGAAATGTGTAAACCTAGCGATTCACAGACCTGTACCCCTGGGGATAAAAATACATTATATGTTTATTAAAAAAAAAAAAAAAAGACTTCATTTAGCATTTGATTTGGGGATGTTGTTAAACATTAAAAGGTCCGAATACTTGACAAAATAGGATCACAGTTTATTTAGTTATTTAACAAATGTGACAATAAAATACTTCAAAGGTAAATATAGAAGGTTACGTGATTGTTAAAAAAAAAAAAAAAAAAAACCTTTAGCTTTTTAATATTGAGATTTGATTTTCTTAAGTGATCCAATACTTGGTAAGGACAATATGAAGTATAGGAAATTATTTTGATACATCATGGATTATTGTTTTTTAGGCAGATTGCTGAAGAGATAAAGAAAAACCTTTCATAATCTCTTATCAAGAGAAGATCATTAGTCCAAGAAAACTGTCCTTTCAACAGGGACAAAGTAGAATCCTAGTTTTGTACCAATGTACTTTTGATATTAATGCTCCCTAAAAAAACATATAAATAAATTCATTCCAATATTACCTAGCTTGGTCATACATAAATTTCCCTTTCTAAGATTCCTTTTGCACCACTTTTTCTTTTAAAAATCCATTCAACTTTTGTATTACTCTTTTCTGTTTTTCTCTGGAACAGCTAACTGTTCTACTTCTGGAGAAAATTATTTTGTTTTTTCCTCAACAACAAAAAAATGTCCTTTATACCTTTCCTTATAAAAAAAATAACAACACACTGTTTTCCTTACATATAGATTTATATAGACCTTTTTTCCTTTACCCTTATTCTTGGTAGCTTTATTTACATGCATTGATAAGGATTTTAAACCATTAGTGGCCTTTTTTTTTTAAAAAAATATTTTATTTATTTGTCAGAGAGGGAGAGAGAGAGAGCGCACAAACAGGCAGAGTGGCAGGCAGTGGCAGAGAGAGAAGCAGGCTTCCCGCTGAGCAAGGAGCCTGATGTGGGACTTGATCCAAGGACTCTGGGATCATGACCTGAGCTGAAGGCAGATGCTTAACTGACTGAGCCACCCAGGTGCCCCACGGCTTTTTTTTTTTTTTTTTAAACATACTAAAAAGTAAGCATTTGTGAACTGTCAGCCACATGCTGTCATTCCCTAGCAAATTTATGAACACATCGTTTCACAGTTTTCTAGAGAAATATATCTTTTTTATTGTACCAATTATCATGTTTATTAAAAGGCCAAAATATACATAGATTCTTTATACTGTATAAAAATAAGATGCCAAAGGTCAATAAATTTGTGTTTGGCAATTAATGTTTCAATATTTTATCTTATTTGGAAATGATCTAGCTCATCAATGACTATTATTCAAATTAGTATAGCTTTTTAAAGTTTCATTTTACCAAAAATATTTTTAAAACTTTTTAAGTAGCTATATTATGAAATATAATTATTGTTGAAAAGTTAACTTTTAAACTTTTATTCCATTTATATCTATTTACTATTTTGCTTGAGTTGCTCATGAAAATTATATCAAAAGTTAAAGCTAGTCCTCATTTTACTATTTTTCTTGCTAACAAATCAGGTAAGTATCAAATATATCACAGAAGCAAAGGATCTAAACAATTAAACATATGGTTCATTCCTCTTTTTTTTTTTTTTTTTAAGCTGCTGTGTTTGGCATGTATGAAGCAATTCATTTTTAAATTTAAATTCAATTTACTTGACATATGGTGTATTATTAGTTTCAGGGTAGAATTTAGTGATTCATCAGTTGCATATAGCACCCAGTACTCATTACATCAAGTGCCCTCCTTAATGTTCAACTACCCTATCCCCTCACACATATCCCCTCCAGCAACCCTCAGTTTTTTCCGTATAGTTAAGAGTCTCTTATGGTTTGCTTCCCTCTGCTTTTATCTTGTATTATTTTTCCTTCCCTTCCTCTATATTCCTCTTTTTTGTTTCTTAAATTCCACATATGAGTGAAATCATATGGTATTTGTCTTTCTCTGACTTATTTTGCTTCACCTAATATCCTCTAGTGCCATCCACATTATTGCAAATAACAAGATTTCATTCTTTTTGATGGCTGAATAATATTCCATTATGTGTGTATGTGTGTGTATACACACATATATATAAAATGTTGTGTACACACACTCACACACACCCCATATCTTCTTTACTCATTCATCTGTCAGTGGACATCTGGGCTCTTTCCATAGTTTGATTATTGTGGACATTGTTGCTATAAACTTTTGGGTGCATGTGCCTCTTTGAATCACTATATTTGTATCCTTTGGATAGATATCTAGTAGTGTAATTGCTGGCTTGTAGGGTAGTTCTGGTTTTGACTTTTTGAGGAACCTCTATACTGTTTCCCAGAGTGGCTGCATGAGTTTGCATTCCACTAACTGTGTAAGAGGATTCCCCTTTCTCCACATCCTCACCAACATCTGATTGCTTCCTGAGTTGTTTTCTTTAGCCATTCTGACTGGCATGAAGTGGTTTCATTGTGATTTTGATTTGTATTTCCCTGATGCTGTGTGATATTGAGTATTTTTTCATGTGTCTGTTAGCCATTTGTGTTTCTTCTTTGGAGAAATGTCCATTCATGTCTTCTACCCATTTCTTGACTGGATTATTTGTTTTTTGGGTGTTGAGTTTGATAAGTTCTTTATAGATTTCGTATAGTAGCCCTTTATCTGATATGTCTTTTGTGAATATCTCCTCCCATTCCATAGGTTACCTTTTAGTTTTCTTCATTTTTTTCTTCTCCTGATGAAGTCCCAACAGTTCATTTTTCCTTTTTTCCCCCTTGCCTTTGGAGAGGTGTTTAGCAAGAAGTTTCTGTGGCTGAGGTCAGAAAAGTTGCTAGCTGTGGTCCTCCCTAGGATTTTGATGGTTTCCTCTCTCTCATTTAGGTCTTTCATCCATTTTGAATTTATTTTTTTAGTATGGTGTAAGGAAATGGTCCCATTTCATTCTTCTGCATGTGGCTGTCCAATTTTCCCAACACCATTTTTTAAAGAGACTGTCTTTTTTCCATTGGGTATTCTTTCCTGCTTTGTCAAAGATTAGCTGACTGTAGAGTTGATGATCCATTTCTGGGTTTTCTATTTTGGTCCATTGATCTATGTGTCTGTTTCTGTGCCAGTACCATATTGTCTTGATGATCACAGCTTTGTACTAGAGCTTGAAGTGTGGCATTGTGATGCCACCAGCTTTGGTTTTCTTTTTCAACATCCTTCTAGCTATTCGGGGTCTTTTCAGATTTTACAGATTTTAGGATTGTTTGTTCCAGCTCTCTGAAAAATTCTGGTGGTATTTTTGTAGGGATTACATTGAATGTATAGATTGCTTTCGATGGCATATACATTTTTTTAAAAGGTTTTATTTATTTGATAGAGATCACAAGTAGGCAGAGAGGCAGGCAGAGAGAGAGAGGAAGGGAAGCAGGCTCCCCGCTGAGCAGAGAGCCCGATGTGGGGCTCGATCCCAGGACCCTGAGACCATGACCCGAGCCGAAGGCAGAGGCTTTAACCTGCTGAGCGACCCAGGTGCCCCATTGATGGCATATACATTTTAACAATATTTGTTCTTCCAATCCATAAGCATGGAATGTTTTCCCATTTCTTTTTGTGTTCCTCAATTTCTTTCATAAGTTTTTTACAGTTTTCAGAATACAGATCTTTTACCTGCCTGGTTAGGTTTATTCCTAGGTATCTTATGGTTTTTGATGCAATTATAAACAGGATTGATTCCTTGATTTCTCTTTCTGCCACTTTATGATTAGCGTACAGAAATGCAGTAGACTTTTGTGCATCAATTTTATATCCTGTGACTTTGAAGCAATTCATTTTTATTCTCCATTTTGTTTTTAAGTTAAATTTATAGTTTATATTGTAAACATTCAGCAGCTATAACATAAGCTTGTTTGACTAGTGACCTTAGGCAGAAAAAATTGTATGTCTCCATGTATGAAAGCTGACATCTCTGAATATGTGCCTGCTTTTATTGTAGCCACGATTTTAAAACTAGCTTTATTTACCAATTTATATTCCAGATTATATGAATCTAAAAAAAAAAACTCCATCAAATCATTTGTGTTAGTTTCCGTATTTTTGGGAGTTGTCTTAGAAATATTTAATTTATAATAGCACTCATTCCTCTCTAAGCCAATTTGGATAGAACTCCTTTAAGAGATTTTGTCAAGTAATTTGGTGATATCATTTGGAGGAAAAACGAACACACATATATAATACACACACACATAAGCAAACATAGAAACAGATGCAAAAAGAGATCTTAATGCTTTCATTCTAAAATTTTAGCCTTGAACCAGTAAAACATTGTAATACAAAATCAACTAGTTTACATAGAAGACTAGCTTTCATCTTTTTTCCACTTTATATTTTTATTTGAATTGTGTTTCTGGCAACTAGCACAAGCTGAGGTTACATGTTTGTCAATATTTCTGGAGGAGACTTTTTTTGCTTTGATTTTTTTTCTATTTTTAAGGATTTTATTTATTTATTTGACAGAGAAAGAGAGATCACAAGTAGGCAGAGAGGCAGAGGGGGAGGGGGAAGCAGGCTCCCTGCTGAGCACAGAGCCCAATGTGGGACCCAAGACCGTGAGATCATGACATTAGCTGAAGGCAGAGGCTTAATCCACTGAGCCACCCAGGCGCCCCTTGATATGTAATCTCATGGAGGTGTGGACTAAGTTTTAGGTGAGTGACCAAGAAGATGTCTAGTGGCTATCTGCCTCATCAAGTGAACAGAATGCTAATTTTTTTTCAAAAAAAAATTTTTTTCCCAAATAGCATCTCTTTCTCTTTTCTGTCTGAAATGGTTGCTTTCGGGGCTCTGAGTCTCTTGAGGTCTCTTCATAGGGAGTATGGGGGTTTAATGTTTAAGTGACTATAGGGAACTGAGGGGCTCAAGTGGGAAAGGGAAAGTCTGGCAGAGTAGGCAGAAGGATGAGGGAGGTTGGTGGTGAAAGAGGGACATACCAAAGGATTCAAGAGAACCTTACTAGAGATTGAAGGTGATAAAAAGAGGAAGGAGAAGCATTAGTAATGGGAAAAGAGAGGTTTCAAAGGTTTTCAGTCAATTGAGAAGCGCTCATGTTCTTAACTAATGGTACCTTTATACTTAAACAGAAAACCTAGGACTCAAGCATAGCTTATGTTCTTTAGAGACTAGCCTCTTACAAATAGAAGAGCCTGGAAATGTAATCCAGCCTCCATTTATCTGAGACCCTAACCAGATTCTGGAGTATACTCAGAATCTCAAGAATAAAAATCTGTCCCTACTAGCGTCAGTGGACATTTGCATGGAACAATGGTTTAGGAGTTGAACTCACCAATGGATCCTCAACTAATCAGCCAGGAGTGAAAACAAAGGCTTAAAAAATGTGCAAAAATTGAGGTCCTGCGTGGGTGTTCTGGAGTCTGGTGAAGAATCTAATCCTACCTGAGTCCCAGAACTATAACTGTTAAAGAAAAACAAGAGTTGGGCAGTAGTTAAAGTCATAAAATCAGATCTTCAGTGTCAATGTTGGCCTTGGCTGCATTTATCTCAACACCTAACTGGAGGAGGATATACTTCTGGGCTCAGTATATACACATATAACTCTTGTTGGGCCTCAGATATTTGCTGGATATTGCTTGGAGACATCAGTTCCTTGCCAGGGAGGCCTTTCCATAAAGCCACTTACAACATGGAAGCAAGGGCAGAAACAGGGAGAAAAGGAGGGAAAGCAGCAGGGAGGGAGGGAGGAAGCTAGAATCTCCTCTCAGAAGTGATATCCTATCACTTTTGCCATTTCATTAGAAGTGGAAGTAGTCACCAGGGCCAGCTCAAACACAACAGAGGGAAATACAACAGGCATGAAACAGGGATCACTGGGAGCTATTTTAGAGACTACCTGCAAGTAGATTGATTATGAAAACCATTGAATTGAAGCTAAGTTAAGCAGTTTGGTCTTCAGTGGTCAGAAAGAAAAGAACTGCTTTGTATTGATCCTATAATTCATAAGGTCTTACCTATATATTATAACTATAAATATGTTTCTTTTTTTTTTTCTGATATAGCTGTCTTAGGCATTACAATACCTCATTTGGCTGTGGAGTTGTGATATTTCTAATATCAAGAGAGGGTTTTCTCAAATGAGGTGATATGCTCCCAGTGTTCTTGGGCTTGGCTTTATAGGGAAACCAGGTTATCACCCTGTGCTACTGGTGATCCAAACTTAAAATTTAAAAAGAGCGAAAGAAAAATATTTAGAAGTCCTACTCCTGGACATTAGGTTACATTACACAAAATGTCTGTCATATATGTATCTTAATGACATATGTGAGAAGTAGTTCTTCTTTGCTTTTGTATCTGTTTTTAAAGTTGCTTATTGGGATAGGAGTTTTTTTAAAATTAGAGGTTAGGGTAAGACCTCTTATCATTTCTATGTGTCAGGAGCTAAAACCCTTAGTTATAGGAGGTTGATAATACTTTATAAACATGGTAGAGTAAAATGAGATAATGTTTATCAAATGCTTTTGAATATCATGAAGCACTATGTGAATGTTAGGTTTTATCTTCCTTGAGTTATGTCTAGTTATCTACATAGTCCATATGAAAACCCATGGTGTTATATTACTTAACATATAGGCTAACTCTTGTCACATATAGGCTCAGAATGTGTAATGGCTCACATGCAATAGAAAATTATTTCCTCATGTAAATATTTCCAGGAAGTTCAGGGTCTGTGTTTGTGTTAGGGAGTCCTGCTCTACACGGTCATTCAGGTATCCTGGTATATGGAGTTTTTGCCATCTGACATTGACTTTCTGGGCCACATTGGGCATAGAAATCCAGCTACTAGAAAAGAAGATAGAAAACCAAATGTGAGTCAGTTTTCACTGACGAGGCTGGAAGTGTGGTACACACCACTTTCTCTCATAATTAATTTATCACATTTAACTGTAGGAGGGACTTACAGATATAGACCAGTAATGTGCCTTAAGAAAAGAAAATTAGTTTGGTGAACATCGGAAATCTTTGACACAGGTGAGTAAGGATAAAGTTAGCTAATCTGTATGAAAGAAACTGAGTTAGGTAAAATTCAGGCCTGGGATAAAATCTAGAATCCCCATTATGCTATAGAAAAACATGTTATCTTCCCAAGGGATAAGTTATTCATAAAATCACACTCTTGAGGTCATTGGTTTCTTATATTTTTGATCACATACCTCAATAAGTATATTTTGAGCATGTATTCTCAATATAATTTTATAATTTTTTTTAAATTAAAAAAAATACTATCATGTAAGTATACTATGTGTTAGTACCACTATTTTAGTATGTACTCTTGGCATTTGAATTATAAATATTTCAAAAAGAATACTGAAAAGATTAAATAATTATGTAGTACATATGTTTAAAATAACATTTATTTACTATCAATATAAAGCCCTCTTTGCACTCATTAAGAAATATAATTTTGGTGGTAGTTCATATCCTACAGTGTTTCCTCCAGTGCCAGGTATGATCATTTCTTAGCTTTTTTGATACCTTAGTCTTATAAAATTATCAGATTTAAAAGCCTGTTTTGAATATTTTTCTAGATAATTTAGTAAAAGCATTTGTTGTACAAGCTTAGTGTATTTAAATTTAGTATTTTTTATCACAGATCTCAAATGTCCCAAATGGAAGCCCACTTGACAAAAGGTAAAACCTTAAAAAGTATTCTTTTTCTAATCTTTATCAGTTTATATACCTAAATGGCAAAATAGCCATTCTAAATTCAGTATCATAAGATTCCTTGATTTGTATCTTTGCTTAAATATTGTACTCTTCAAAACTAATTTTAAATAGAAAATGTTTAAAACTTTAGATGTTGTAAAAGATCGACAGATTTGGATGCTGTGAAAATAGAAAATTTTAAGTGAAAAATTTAAACTAAGGACTAGGTATGGTACAAAGCCACTTTCCAAACTCCAACATCCCCCCATCCTGAGCAACAATTAAATTTTTAGATCGTGAGAAACTGAACATGATCCATTTCTTGTTAAAGATTTCATTATTTATTTGAGAGAGAACACAAGTGGCCGGGGGGTGGGCGGGGGGGGACAAAGGAAGAGGGAGAAGCAGACTCCCTGCTGAGCAGAGAGCCAGATTGGGGGTTGGAGGGTTTGATCGAAGGACCCTGAGATCATGACCTGAGCCCAAGGTAGATGCTTAACTGACTGAGCCACTCAGGCACCCCCGAATATAATGACCCTTTTTTAAAACGAGTTTTGTGTGAAAACAATTTTTATTTATCTTCAGGAAAATACTTATGAGTGGGATATCTTACATCATCAAGTCATGACCTCAATACGTAAAACAACTAACTTAAATTTTTTTTTTGCATTTCATTTTTGCTTAATCACTTTATGTATATGCATATGCATGCACATAAAATAATTAAGTTCGTTGATTTATCCACTTAAATCTTACAGGTTCATAAGTAAGTGAGTCTGTTTGATTAAGCTGTTATGATTCACAGACATTTTCCCAAACCAGTCAAGAAACAGAAAGCCTGAACCAGATAGATTAGTGGAACAGTAAGTTCTGTCAATAAGAGTTGGGTTGATCTTCAATGAGAATAAACTATGGCAGTGTTTCCTTTCAGTCATTCACTTGAATTATTGAGAATTCAAATTCAATATACATGAGGCACTTATTCTTTAATTATACATAGCTTAATATATAAAATTTTTAGCTTTGATTGCCATGCAGAGAAGAGGAAAGAATTATCTAGAAATGTGCATTTCTCTGCTTCATTATTACTATTTTAAATATTTCTGGATTACAGACCCAGATGAATTAGTAAGAATTAAGTAATAAATGTGATTAAGGGCTAGAAGTTTTGAAAAGGTCCATTTTAATATCTGTAGTGATTATATTTTTAAAAGTATGTTTTTAATATCTCAAGAGGAGACAGACATTTATTTGTTGCTTTGCAAACTTATTATGGGTAGAGTTCTTGTCATTTATCACTTCACATTATAATTATATCTGGTCAGTATTATGAATATTTGAGAAAAGTGTTAAGTAATAAGTAGTTAAGTAATAAAAGTAATAAAAAGTGTTAGTAAATATCTTCAACTTTAATTGGAAATTAACCAGGTTATAAACTATAGAAATAGAAACAAAGCATGATGTTCTTTTTTTTTTTTTTTAAGATTTTATTTATTTATTTGACAGAGAGAGATCACAGGTAGGCAGAGAGGCAGGCAGAGAGAGAGAGAGGAGGAAGCAGGCTCCCTGCTAAGCTAAGAGCCCGGTGCGGGGCTCGATCCCAGGACTCTGGGATCATGACCTGAGCTGAAGGCAGAGGCTTTAACCCACTGCGCCACCCAGGCGCCCCAATAAAGCATGATACTCTTATATTCATGTTAGGATTATGGGAGATCATGGGATACTACTATAGTTTTTCTGTGGGAACATCATGAAGTGTGATAGGCTTTGAAAATGCTGGAAAGCTAATAATTTGTCACTGTTAACACGAAGTAATAACTTTTCATAGAAGTTGTTTTAATATTGGACATTTAGTTGCTGCTGTTGAAGTTGATACACTATATTTGTTGAATCTCAGGAAGTAGAAGTATTGGCTTAAACAAAAGTATTTGAAAGAGAATTTCTAGCCTCTGTGAAGAGAGAGTAAGGCAGTCTCAGTTACTTTCTATGAGTTTTTGGAAAAATCTCATAGATGGGTTATGATAGTGTTACCATGAGTTACTACTCCTGCCAGCCCCCATTCTACTAGGCTGATAAGTCACAGTTAATGAGTAATATTGGGAAGTGGAAGAATGGAAGAAGGATTGGATGGGGAATAATGGACTAAGGATGATAGGGAATATAGGACATTGAGAACAGAAAAAGATAATAGAATGAACATTAAAAAAATTCTTCTTAAATGGCTTTTCACCCCATTAGTGTTAATTCATATAATGTTCCCTAACTTCAGGAGGAAGATTATTTCAATTCAGTTTAGTTCAAATAGGAAAATATGAACTGAATGTCTGTGCTGGGCAAGGCACTGTGCCAGATATTATGAGGAGTATAAAGATGACAGCTGTATTATCCTTGCCCTCAGTACATTAAATATTCTAGTAAGGCAGACAAAACATGTGGAAAAATAAGTGCAGTATAAATGCAGAAGACGCATTCTATAAAAGGTTACCAAGATGTTGCATCAAAAAGAAGGAAAAGTTGTTCCTGGCTGGACTAAGTGTAACAGCATTTAATTTAGGAAAGATAGGTGGGTTGGATTTTAACAGGGAAATATGAGGAACAGGTGTTACAGGTGGACTGAACAGTTGAAACAAAAACAAGGGTGTTTAGAATCTACACAGTGTGCCAGGAAAAGGCCAGTAATTTTTTTTTTTTTAGTTTAAACTGAGGAAAAAAGGGAGATATGACATGAATCAGGTTGTTTTAGCTTGATAGATTTTATAGAATTTTCCTTAATAGCTATAGGTTGAATATTGCTAAATATAATAAAAAATCAAACTATTAAGCACATGGCACAATATTATTCATCAAACTTCATTTTGGGTTACTTCTTAGATCCTAATAGAATTTCTGAAATACTTTGGAAAAGTCTCCCAAACCTTCAGAGAGTGGATGGGAGCGAAGTAAGGAGATCCCACCTGAACAGACACATGGTATTGATTACAATAAAGTACATTTTTTTTTTTTTGCGCTTTACAACATCTAGCAATTTGTTTTGGTTAGGGAATGAGTTAGTGGCAAATATTTAATCAGACACAATAGATGTTAATAATTTAGTGTTTCACATCATACGTGGTGTTAGCTTTTCTTAATGTTTTATAGCATTGAAATTTACACTTTTTGGAGATGAAAATGTAAACTGTTTCTTGGTGTTTTATTTTTAAGAGTTATGCATCCAGCCTACTTCTTTATAAATCTTTTTTTTCTACAATTCTCCCCCCCAACACTAAGCACAAAAACATATACAAAAGAGGAAGTATATTAATATGTATCCATTTTCTGCATAGATTAGATGATTAACTATTAAATTTATTCATTCATTTATTCCCTAAAGTCATCATTCAACAAATATTCTCACCTTCATATGCCAGGAACTCTTTTGAACATTGGGATTTACTGATAAATAACACAAATAAGCTTTCTTCTCTTGTGATGTTTACATTATAGTGGGGAAAACAGGCAGAAAAACAAGTGAGAATACATGAACAAGGTAATTTTAGAGAGTAATAAATGAAGAGAATATGACTACCTTTCTGATGGGGGAGTCACAGGGAAGGCTAATTTAGATTGGTGGTCAAGAAAGATATTCTGTATCAAGAAAAGGGATTATTTAATTATGAAATAAAAAAACCGTTACAATTTTTTTGCCTCTTTCCAACTTTTACAAAATAAACTACAAATGGAGATTTACTTTTTTAAAAATGCTAAAGGAGACTTTATAATTTCCTCAGTTAATGGTTGTGCAAGAAACACATTACTTGTGGCCCAAGTTATAGACATTAGTTAGATTTTATAGAGGAAACCTTACGAACTAAGAAAGAGTGAAGGGTATAATAACTCCTGAGCTGTCGTTATTCTGCAGGGAAGTACATCGAATTCACCATGGAAAGTGCACCTGAGGGGGACTTGCTCCTCACATAACCCTACAAAATTATAGAGGAATTAGGAGGGACTAGAGAGCACCTAGTTAACCACGTAACAGTGAGAGATTTCTGCTTGGGCAATGGCCTTGTTAGAAAAAGGAAGCTAAAGGAGGAGTAGGCATTTTGTATGTTAATGTAGCCAGTGTCAGTGAGAGCTATTGTTCCATTCAACAGTCTTGGTGAGCCAGCTCTGCCAAAGCACCAGAAGGGAGAATGGAGAGAACTACCAGGGCCATGCCATAACAGAGATTTGTCTTTCCTCTGTCTACTTCTTGGTCTGGGGGTCTCACTAATAGGTCATTCCATTAGCTCTGGCTGACACCTCGTCTTGATCATAACAATTTCTACAGTATTACCTGGGAGAAAGCTGCTAGTTGGGTCCCCTCCTCCCTGGGGTAGGTGTAAGTGCAAAACCAGCATAAATAAATAAATTCACACCTTATAAGCTTTACTTTCTGGACTGCCAAAGAAGGCTGTTTTGGAATATCTGTACAATACATGTACAGTGTCTTCAGTAAGAGAGAAGTTTATTCATTATCTACCTTGATATCCCCCCCAAACATTTCCTAAGGTCAGACATGTTCACACCTGACAAACTGAGATCTGTTATTCCTTCTTGGAGATGAGCCAGCTTGTCATGTTTTTGGAGTGATAAATTCAGCAGGGACCCCAAAGTTACTATTTTTCCCTTAGAAGTCACCTGCAGGATTAGAAGAGGATGTTTGCCAAAGAATCTGATGCAAAGACAATGTCCATCTTTTAAATGAGCAGTCTGCTTTGTCATTCATATACTGAGATCAAAGTAGGGAGTAAAACAAAAGAATGGGAATATAATATTTATTGAAATAATCTTTTATTTCACTCTTTAGTTCCAAAGTACACTGGAGTTCAACCAATGCAGAGAGGCTCTTGCAGGGTATGGCAGCCTATAACTTATGAACAAGGGGAAGCTGGATTGACAAGCACTGTGGAGGTTGTTTTTAAAGAGACTGGCTTAGATGGCAAGTAGAATAGGCTCATTGGGCAACAGTGGCTTCTTTGTCTTTTAGATAAATTCCTATTAAACATCTAGTTGCTTCATGGTGGGATAGATTGGAGATGGACCCAAGACCATAGCAAGACACGAAGATCATACATTCTTGATTGACCTTTTGATATTAGATATTTTCCTTTTAGGTTTGGTTTTTAGTTCCTTCTTGCGGGCATGTACGCATGAAAAATAAAAGGATGAGTTTGTTACTAAGTTGCTCTACCTATTTCCTTGGGTAGGGGGTGTCTCAGAAAAGTATGTATATTTAATAGTTTTGTCCTGGGTGGCCTAATAGCCTGACCATGTAACTGGGTAATTAGCAATGGCTCATGAGTGTTTGTAAAAGTATAATTTAATCTAAGAGTGTGCTCTGTGGCTATGAAAAGTGCCTGAAATTCACCTAATTTTGAAGAATGTCCACATCTTTGGGATCTTAACAACTTACCATTATTCTGGTGGACAAATGTAGTATCTCAATAGATTTTATGACTTTTGAGAGAAACTGTTGGATCAGTGAATCATACTTTCTTGTCAGGTGGCATATCTTGTAGGCAAGGGTCTTACTAAGTCAATGGTTTGGTGTCCAGTGCACAGACACATTTTATTAATTTGACCAAGGTCCTAAGGACCAGGATTGGCCCTTGATTGGATGTGTTAAGTCAGTTCCTTTTTCAGGAGAATTTTCAGGGCTTGTACCACCTTATGAAACTGGTTTAGAGAAGATCCATTATGGGGACAGGAATGTTTGTTTGAAAAACAGGAAAATCTGCCCCTGTAAGGCCCAATAATAGGAACAAGAGCCTGTGATAGTTAGCAGTGGGAAAAAGGAATGAACTTCAAAATCCCAGAAACTGACAAATAATTTGAAGTATTGTCAAAATCTCCATTCAGCAAAAGTTAGTTTACATGTCATATACCTATAATCTGGTGAGTCTAAAGAATATGGCAGATAAATAAAGTTAAAACTTGTTTTTGTGAGGCTTGCAATTTTTCCATAGCTTCTTAATGTAAGAGCTTCCTTTTAAAATTGGTTATGTTGATACAGATGCTTTGGAGAGTCACTTAGGTATAGATGTGATGTCTTCAGTACTTAAGGAAGAAAGTCCTTTGTGGTTGGGCCTGCAGAGCTAATAAATTTTCTTGTAAAGTATGTAGAATATTTATTTTTGATATCGTCCAAATAATGATCCCCTTCCCAAAATTTATTTGAACAACAGGGCCCTGGATTGTGTTGTCATTTAAAATTATCTTTAATGAGATGTGCCTAGAAAATAAGCGTACTTCTTCAGTGTTCACCACTGTCTTCAATATACTAGAATGTCTGGAAATTGCTAATAGTTCATGTTGTGCTGGCTTTTTTTTTTTTTTTTTAAGGTTTTCTTTATTTGAGAGAGAGAGAGAGAGAGGACAAGCAGGGAGATTGGGAGAAGACTCCCCACTGAATGGGGAACCTGATGATGGCCTGGATTCCAGGACACCAGGATTAGGACCTTAGCCTAAGACAGATTCTTAACTGAGCCACCCAGTGCCCCATTGTTTCATTTGGAATATCCAAAGAATTTAAATTCCAAGTCACCCTTGGCAGCAAAATCCCATTAACACTTATTCTTTGCAGCTTCCCCTGATTAGTATGATCCCTCTAGCATTTATGAAATTAAAACATACAGCATTTCACATCAATTTTTGTCATATATCCAGATGAAGTAGTTAAAACATACAAAGCCATTTAAAAAATTCTTCTTTTTACTCATTGCAAATTCATGCTATCAATACATTTAGCATTTATAAGGTTAACATTAGAGCTGCAGGGAGATCCTAGCTGGAATTCAAGAAGAGAGTGATGCTATAGCATGTAGCAGATCTAGGTGAAGAAAAGACTAGTTTTCCCCACCCAGCATTGTCCCCCTTTAACCTTCACCTCCACCTTTTCCCCCCTTTGATTTATTTAAAGCTTTGTTCTGGCACTAGGAACTGATTTAAACTTTTCCTCTTCTACCTGGAGGAAAGAGTAACTACTAACTAGTTTTTATAGCCTTTGGTACATCCAAAGTCCACATTTGGGTATTTTTAGGTGCTTTATCCTTCCACGTGGTAGGGAGAACAAGAATCACCTGGGCTGCATCTTTCCCCCCCATTTCACCAGAAAAGCAGCCAGGGGATCCAACAGATCAATTTTCTTGGGGCTGAATGTATCATTTTCAAATTCCATAGGTAACTTTTACCTCTCAGCTGCTATTTCATAACATAGTGACTCCACAGCCACCCAAAGTTCATTGTATTCCATCCCAACCTTTCATAGCTCCTTTTCCCAAACAGTGCTTTCATCATATTTTAGTGAGTCCAGGGGCCATTTTAGTGAATCCCACTTCTGATGGCAACTGTGTTGGGGGTTCCCAAGGCCATCCCTAGGTACAGTGATTTACTAGGATTACTTAAAGGGCTCAGCACATAGTCATTATCATGATATTATAGCAAAAGAATACGAAGCAAAATCAGCAAAGGGAAAAGGTATATGGAGCAAAGTTTAGAAGACACTAGGTATAAGCATCCAAGAATCCTCTCTTTCTGACAGCACATGAAATGATGTCTACCAGGTAAGCTCATTAGAAACTTAGTACCCAGGTTTTTTACTGGTGGCAGGTCATATAGACACACGGTTCTTACCACATACCAAAAATCCACATTCCCATGAGGAAAGCGTGAAACACATTATTTGTACAGTTGGGGCACAATGAGCTATCCTACTATCCTGCTAGGGATAGTAGGAACCCTGGCAACTTTCTAGATGCCAGCCATGGGCCAACTTTGTAATAGGCCTATTTAAGGATAAAAATCTCAGTCCTGCTATGTTAATTCCTTTTTACATACAATGTAAGATTGAGTAGTAAGTTTAGAATACTTGATGTCTCACTCTCTGGAGAGACAGAAAGGACAGGGCTCCATCTCAGTTTGTTCTACTTGTGTAACTGTTAAGATCATTTCAAATTTTGTATCAGCCTGATAGTTTTCCTCCCTTCTGTTTCAAGAGAGTCCAACCATAAAATCTCTTATCCATCCAGTTTTCTTAAGTCCTTTTTAGGCTTTAATATTGACCTGTTAACTTTCAGTCACAATTTCTCTAGGCTTTTCTGACCTAGCCTCTTTAACTTTACTTTAGTAAATAAGGTGCTGTAACTGCCTAGTTATAAGCTTATTGCTCCAGATTTTTCTTTTGTAGCAAATCTCCAGATTTCTTTTTTAAAAAATTATTATTAACATAAAATATATTACTTGTTTCAGGGGTACAGGTCTTTGATTTATCAGTCTTACACAATTTACATTGCTTATCATAGCACATACTCTTCTCCAGTGCCCATCACCCAGCCACTCCATCCCTCCAATCCCCATCCACTCCAGTAACCCTCAGTTTGTTTCCCAAAATCAAGAGTCTCTTATGGTTTGTCTCCCTCTCTGGTTTCTTCTTGTTTCATTTTTTTCCTCCCTTTGCCTATGATCCTCTGCCTTGTTTTTCAAATTCCACATATTGTTAAGATCATATGATAATTGTCTTTATTTTTATGATTTCACATATATATTTATTATTTATTTATTTTAAAAATTTTATTTTTTCAGTGTTCCAAGATTCATTCTTTATGCAACACACCTAGTGCTCCATGCAATATCTGCCCTCCTTAATACTCACAACCAGGTTCACCTGTCCCCTCACCCCCTCCCTTCCAAAACCCTCAGTTTGTTTCTCAGAGTCCACAGTCTCTCATGGTTCCTCTCCTCCTCTGCTTTACCCCAATTCACTTTTCCATTCCTTTGCCTACTGTCCTCCATGTTATTACTTATGTTCCACAAGTAAGTGAAACCATATGATAATTCACTGTCCCTGCTTGACTTATTTCATTCAGCATAATCTCCTCCAGTCCCATCCATGTTGATACAAAAGTTGGGTATTCATCCTTTCTGATGGAGGCATAATATTCCATTGCATATATGAACCATATCTTCTTTATCCATTCATCTGTTGAAGGGCATCTTGGTTCTTTCCACCTGGAGAGAGAAAGAGCTTCCAAGACTGGCAAGGTTTAAAAGAGTATGTTGACCACCAAGCCAGTACTACAAGAAATATTAAGGGAGCGGGGGTTCTATTAAAGAAGAAAGAACCCAAGAGTGACATTGATTGATTTGCAAATGTTGAACTACCCTTGCATCCCAGGGATAAATCCCACCAGACCTCCTCCAGATCCTTCTATCAGTTTGTCTTCTAGATCACTAATTTGATCTTCTGTCTTAGTTACCATTGATGTTAGAGTATTTAGATTAGATAGATCTCACTGATAGTATTTTTTAGTACTGTCAGATCAGCCCTCATTTCCAACCTTAGAGTTTTTCTATGTTGCCACTAATGGTTTTCTCCAACCTAGCCATTGCCTGGATAATTTTTTACCCTGAAATCCCTTTCTAACATGCTGTTTATGTCCATATCCAATAGTTCTGTGGCAGAAGGCACAGACTCTGAATTTTTCCTCTGTTGGGTTTTCCTCCTCCTCGTTATTTTGGTGAGAGATGGTTGAGGGGATGTATAGCTGAATTTATCAACCATGATCTAGGCAAGGTGCACCCTGGAAAGTTTGAGAGCAATTGGAAGTCACCACCAAAAAGAAAAAAGAGAAAAAAAGGAGAAAACCCAGCCAAAATGAACCCTAAGAATAAGATTTATAGAATACAAAGTACAAAGTATAAGATTATATAGTACAAAAACAAATACACAGAAACACTAACAGATGTGGGTGAGAAAGGTTATTTTGGTTCTTGCTGGGCGAATCTTTTTATTTTTGTTAAAGGACTCAACTTTCCAGAGATACAGGGAAATTAAAAGTGGTTCATATATAGGGGTAGTATTGAATAGGGAAAAAGGATTACCTTGAAACTTATATCTATATGTATAAAAAATTAAAAGAAAAAGGAACAGGTATATGTATGAAAAGAGTTCAAGTTAAAAACGTTATTATGGAATATGTTGTATTAAACCTCTAGTTGTAATGGTAAATAGGTTAAAAAAATTAAAAGAACAAGAATCGTGAGAATGAATTAAAAAAAAGAGAAAAGTTTTGTCTATGAAATATACAGGTTTTGGGGCAATACTGGGAGCTTAATATATTGTTTTCCCCTGATGTTTTACAGTTTTACGGGGACTCTGTGGTTATTGTCCTCTTATTCTTTTGACTTGTCTTCTGGGGGAGGGGCCTGCCACATTGTTTTTCAGTCAGTCCTGCTTGGGCTGAGTTGCCCTGCCCCCTTTCAAGGGGCTGGGCTCAGTGGAAACCAGTTTTTCAGGCTTTTGCTCTCTGGAGGTTTTGTTCTTTGGCAGCTTTTTGTGGCTTTTTTGAAGGGTCAGAACAAAGAATCTGTCTGCACCCAGACCTCCACCTCAGAGAGAAGCTTCAGTCTGTTCCCCTCTGGGTGGTCCAGAATGCATAGACTCCCCCTCTGCAAATTCTGCTGAACACTGCAGCCTCCCACAGGTGTTGTGCACCCCCAGCCATCATCTCAGTGGTCTCCTGAGGCCCCCGCTTGTCTCTGAAAACTCCCGTGCCACTAAAACTGTGAGCGATATTGGTCCAGGCAAGCCCAAACTGGGGTGACTACCCTTGCCAGGACAGCTGTCTGGGGTCCACCCCCATGCTCGGTGCACTCACACCAGACAGAGGCACAGGCTGTGGAAGGCTCCGGGCTGAGGGGCCTCAGCCAGAGTTCATGCCTGGTTCTCTCAGGTATGGGAGGGAGTGCGCTCAGTCCCCGTGGTCACACTGTTCACCGAAGGCTGTGGGCTGAAGGATCCTGACTGGTGTTCCCGCCGGGCTCTCTCAGGCATGGGCAGGAGTGCACCGAGCCCGAGTGGTGGTGCAAGCACCAGAAAGCCACAGGGTCAGGGACCACAGATGGACCCCCCCCGACAGACTCTCTCTGGCCCAGGTGGTCACGGGCGGTGACCATCCTGGGTCCATGGGCTTAGGACCATACCTGTGACCGCCTGATTCCACTAGTTGCCCCTTAAGATCTTTTGCTCTTTTTGAGTGCTTTTAACAGACTCAAGTTAATGCTGGTCCTCAGCCACAGGGCACTTTCATATTGGGGTGTTACTTTCCTATGGGTCACTTCTGTTGGATTGCTCCCCCTTCTCTTTAACTTCCAATATCAGTCTGAGCATTCCCACTCTGCTTTACCTCTCCACTGATATCCCCGTAGAGATCCAGAAGTGTACAATCTGACATCTCAGGCTGATTTCATGGGTGTTCAGAGTGTTCTGGTAGATATTTAGCTCACTTTAGGGGACTGGTTGAAACCGGGTCTCCTATTTCTCTGCCATCTTGCCCCGAGCCCCTAATTGTCTTTCTCTGATTAACTTATTTTGCTTAACAAGAGGATAAATGAACTATTGGAAATTACAGTTGTTGATGAAGATGTGGAGAAAGAGGAACCCTCCTGGTATAGCCAACCTGGAAAGCAGTATGGATGTTCCTCAAAAAGTTGAAAATAAAGTTACCCTATAACCCAGCAATTACACTACTGGGTATTTACTCCAAAGATACAGATGTAGTGAAAAGAAGATACATTTGTATCTTTCATTTCCAGATTTGTTAATTTTAGCTATTCTGACTGGTGTGAGGTGGTATCTCATTGTGGTTTTGAGTTGTATTTCCCTGATGCCAAGTGATGTGGAGCACTTTTTCGTGTGTCTGTTGGCCATTTGGATGTCTTCTTTGCAGAAATATCTGTTCATGTCTTGTACCCATTTCTTGATTGGATATTTTGTTCCTTGGGTGTTGAGTTTGATAAGTTCTTTATAGATTTTGGATACTAGCCCTTTATCTGATATTTGAAAATATCTTCTCCCATTCCGTTGGTTGTCTTTTGATTTTGTTTACTGTTTCCTTTGCTGTTCAGAAGATTTTGATCTTGAGGAAATCCCAATAGTTCATTTATCTCCTTCCTTCCCTTGCCTTTGGTGATGTGCCTAGGAAGAAGTTGCTGAAGCTGAGGTCAAACATATGCTACCTGTGTTCTCCTCAAGGATTTTGATGGATTCCTGTCTCACATTTAGGTCTTTCAACCATTTTGATTCTATTTTCGTGTATGGTGTAAGGAAATGGTCCAGTTTCATTCTTCTGTATGTGGCTGTCCAATTTTCCCAACACCATTTGTTGAAGAGACTGTCTTTTTTTCCATTGGATATTCTTTCCTGCTTTGTCAAAGATTAGTTGACCATAGAGTTGAGGGTCCATCTCTGGCTTTGGTATTCTGTTCCATTGATCTCTGTGTCTGTTTTTGTACCAGTACCATACAGTCCTGATGATTACAGCTTTTTATTAGAGCTTGAAGTCTGGAATTGTGATACTACCAGCTTTGCTTTTCTTTTCGAACATTCCTCTAGCAATTCGGGGTCTTTTCTGTTTTTGTACAAATTTTAGGATTATTTGTTTCATTCTTTGAAGAAAGTTGATGGTATTTTGATAGGGATTGCATTGAATGTATAGATTGCTCTAGGTAGCATAGATATCTTCACAATATTTGCTTTTCTAATCCATGGTCATGGTACATTTTTCCATTTCCTTCTGTCTTCCTCAATTTTTAATGAGTACTTTTTTTTTTTTTTAATAGTTTTCTGAGTACAAATCCTCTGCCTCTTGGTTAGATTTATTCCTATGTATCTTATGGTTTTGGGTACAATTGTAAATGGGATCAATTCCTTAGTTTCTTTCTTCTGTCTCATTGTTGATATATAGAAATGCAACTGATTTCTCTGCATTGATTTTATATCCTGTCACTTTACTGAATTCCTGTATGAATTCTAGCAGTTTTTTTTTTTTTAAAGATTTTTATTTATTTATTTGACAGAGATCACAAGTAGGCAGAGAGAGAGAGAGGAAGGGAAGCAGGCTCCCCGCTGAGCAGAGAGCCCGATGCGGGGCTCGATCCCAGAACCCTGGGATCATGAGCTGAACCAAAGGTAGAGGCTTTAACCCACTGAGACACCCAGGCGGCCCAAAGGTTTTTTGTTTTTTTTTTTTTTAATTCTAGCAGTTTTTTTGTGGAAAATCTGTGTTTTCCACATAAAATATCATATATCATCTGCAAAGAGTGAGAGTTTGACTTCCTTTTTGCCGATTTGGATGCTTTTTATTTCTTTTTGTTGTCTGATTGCTGAGGCTAGGACTTCTAGTCCAGCAGTGGTGATAGTAGACATCCCTGCCATGTTCCTGACCTTAGGGTAAAGGCTCTCAGTTTTCCCCCCGTGAGAATGATATCTACTGTGGGTTTTTCATAGATGGTTTTTATGATATTGAGTTATGTTCCCTCTATCTCTACACTGTGGAGAGTTTAATCAGGAAATGATGCTGTACTTTGTCAAATGCTTTTTCTGCATTTCTTGAGGGATCATATGGTTCTTGCCCTTTCTTAAAGTATTGTATCACATTGTTTGATTTACAGATGTTGAAACAACTTTGCAGCCCAGGAATAAATCTCACTTGGTTGTGGTGAATAATCCTTTTAATGTACTGTTGGATTCTATTGGCTAGTATTTTGGTGAGAATTTTTGCATCCATGTTCATCAGGGTTATTGGTCTGTAATTCTTTTTGGTGGGGTCTTTGTCTGGCTTTGGGATCAAGCATGCTGGCCTCATAAAATGAGTTTCAAAGTTTTCCTTCCATTTCTATTTTTTGGAAAGAGAGAACAGGTATTCTTCTTTAAATGTTTGGTAGAATTCCCCTGGGAAGCCATCTGGCTGTGGGCTCTTGTTTGTAGGGAGAATTTTGATGACTGCTTCAACTTCCTTGCTCGTTATAGGTCTCTTTAGGTTTTCTATTTCTTTCTGGTTCAGTCTTGGTAGTTTGTACTCTCTAGGAATGCATCCATTTCTTCCAGATTGTCTAATTTGTTGGCATATATTTTCTTATAATATGTTCTTATAATTGTTTGTATTTCTTCAGTGTTGATTGTGATCTTTCCTCTTTCATTCATGATTTTATTTGTGTTACTTCCCTTTTCTTTTTGGTAATTCTGGCCAGGAGTTTATCAGTCTTATTAATTCTTTCAAAGAACCACCTCCTTGTTTCGTGATCTTTTCTGTTCTTTCGGTTTCTATTTCATTAATTTCTGCTCTGATCTTTATGATTTCTCCTAGCCTGCTGGGTTTAGGCTTTATTAGCTGTTCTTTCTCCAGCTCCTTTAGGTATAGGACTGGGTTGTGCATTTGGGATTTTTCTACTTTTTTGAGAGAGGCATGCATGGCTATGTATTTCCCTCTTAGGACTTCTTTTGCTGCATCCCAAAGGTTCTGAACTGCTGTATTTTCATTTTCCTTTGTTTCCATGAATTTTGAAATTCTTCAATTTCTGATTGACCCATTCATTCTTTACTAGGATGCTCTCTAGCCTCCATGTTTCTGCGTTCTTTCCAACTTTCCCGTTCTGATTAAGTTTGAGTTTCAAAGCATTGTAGTCTGAAAATATTCAGGGAATGATCCCAATCTTTTGGTACCAGTTGAGACCTGATTTGTGACCCAGAATGTGATCTATTCTGGAGAATGTTCCATGTGCACTAGAAAAGAATGTGTATTCTGTAGCTTTCAGATGGAATGTTCTGAATATATCTGTGAAGTCCATCTGATCCAGTGTCACTTAAAGCCCTTATTTCCTTGTTAATCTTTTGGTTAGATGATCTGTTCATTTCAGTGAAGGGGGTTTTAAAGTCCCCTACCATTATTGTATTATTGTATTATGTTGATGTGTTTCTTTTATTTTGTTATTAATTGGTTTATATAATTGGTTGCTCCCATTGTTAGGGGTATAAATATTTACAATTTTTAGATCTTGTTGGATAGACCCTTAGGTATGATATAGTGTCCTTCTTCATCTCTTATTACAGTTTTTGGTTTAAAATCAAATTTGTCTAATATAAGGATTGCCACCCCAGCTTTCTTTTGATGCCCATTAGCATAATAAATGTTCTCCATCCCCTCACTTTAAATCTGGAGTTGTCTTTGGGTCTAAAATGGGTCTCTTGCAGAAAGCATATCAATGGGTGTTACTTTTTTTATCCAATCTGATACCCTGAGTCTTTCGATTGGGGCATTTTGCCCATTTACATTCAGGGTAACTATTGAAAACTATGAATTTAGTGCCATTGTATTGCCTGTAATGTGACTGTTACTGTATATTGTCTCTATTCCTTTCTGGTCTATGTTAGTTTTGGGTTCTCTCTTTACTTAGAGGACCCCTTTTAATATGTTTTGTAGGGCTGGTTTGGTGATTGGAAATTCTTTTAGGTTCTGTTTGTCTTGGAAGCTTTTATCTCTCCTATTTTCAGTGACAGCCTATCTGGATAAAGTATTCTTGGCTGCGTATTTTTCTCATTTAGTACCCAGAATATATCATGCCAGTCCTTTCTGGCCTACCACATCTCTGTGGATATAGGTCTGCTGCCAATCTAATATTCCTACCATTGTAGGTTAGATCTCTTGTTCCAATCTGCTGTCAGGATTTTCTCTTTGTCTCTGAGATTTGTTAAGTTTTACTATTAGATGTTGGGGCATTGACATATTTTTTGTTGTTTTTGAGGGGGGTTCTCTGTGCCTCCTGCATTTTGATGCGTGTTTTCTTCCCCAAATTAGGGAAGTTCTCTGCTATAATTTGTTCCAATATACCTCCCCCACTTCTTCTTCTGGGATCCCAATTATTCTAATACTGTTTTGCTTGATGGTATCACTTCTCTCTCAGATTCTCCCCTCATGATCTAGTAGTTGTTTCTCTCTCTTTTTCTCAGCTTCTTTATTCTCCATCTTTTGGTCTTCTATTTCACTAATTCTGTTTTCTGCCCCATTTATCCTAGCAGTTAAAGCCTCCATTTTTATTGTACCTCATTAATATCCTTTTAAATTTTGACTTGGTTAGATTTTATATCTCCAGAAAGGGATTCTGTAGTATCTTCTGTGCTTTTTTTTTCCAAGTCCAGTTAGATCTCTATAATTGTTACTCTGAACTCTAGTTCTGACATCTTACTAATGTCCATATTGATTAGGTCCCTAGCAGTCAGTACTGCCTCTTGTTCTTTTTTTTTGAGATGAATTTTTCCATTTTGTCATTTTGTTGAGAGAATAGATGAATGAAAGAACAAAAAATGCTAAAAGTTTTTATATATATACTATACACTAAATATACACTAAACAAATCAGAAGAAATGGAATATAATAAGAAATATTAATGTAATATAATTATAATATAATAATAAGAAATATATATTATGAATATACTTACATATAAGTATATATATACTTATATAAATATAAATATATATTAAATGTAAATATACACTAAGCAAATCACCAAAGAAATATAGACTAAACAAATAAGAAGAGACCTGAAACTGGAATGAAAAGAAAAAAGAAAAAACAAACAAACAAAAAGAATATGATCAGGCTGGTGAATAGAACAGAGCCATACCCCACATTTTGGGTGTATTTTGATCCTTTAGGAGAAAGTACTTCCCAAAATTTTAAAGAAAGAAAAACATACATGCTCAAAAAGTAAGGTTAAATACAATGAAGGACTAAAATACGACTCTAATAAAGAAAATTTAAAAAGATTTTTGAAAAAGAAATTGATAAGAAGTTGGTCGAAAAAGAAAAGAATAATTAAAAAAATAAAATTAAAAAAATTAAATTTGAATGACTAAAGAATCATGGGGATAGAAACCATGAATTCTATGTGCCATATTCCCCTTGTGCTGGAGTTTTGCAGTTCTCATTGATAGGTAAACTTGGTCTTGGCCGGATGTTTTTGGTGATCTTTTGGGGGAGGGGCCAGTTGCATTGCTTCTCAAATGTCTTTGCCCTTGGCAGAATTGCACTGCCATTCCTGGGGCCAAGCTCAGTAATCTGCTCCAGTTTGCTTTCTGTAGCTTTTGTTCCCTGAAGGCTTTCTGCACAGCTTTGGAGGATGAGAATGAAAATGGTGGCTTCCCAATCCCCCATCCTGGGGCTTACAGGAGCAGAGAGCTGGGGACTCCACTCCTCAGTGCATGCCCAGAGAAAACAGTCAATCACTTATGTCTCCCTGGTCTCTGGCCACACTCTGTGCTCATCTGACCTGTGACTGAGCATTTGTATCTCTGTCGAATGGCCCTGTTTGGAGACTCCAAACCCAGCAGATTTCTGTGGAGCACTCCTATACTGGTCTTCCCTGGGGCAGGAAGGGGAGTCTTTCTGGTTCTGCTACTTGTTGTCCCCTGCTTGAAAAGCAGTGGCCCACCTGTGCCATGGATCACAGTTTATGACAATCCTGAGCTGAGAGCCCAATCCTGGGCTCACTGCAGCCAGATTTCCTGCTCTGATACCTGGGAGCTTTGATGTACTTGGGCACCCCCATCTTCCTGTGACCCCAAGTATCCTGAGACCACACTGTCCCAGTGAGGGTTCCATCACCCTCTTAGCTACCAGAGTGACGTCCCTCACTGGAGCAGACTTCTAAAATTTCTGACTTTGTGCTCCGCTGCTCTGTCACTTGCTTGTAGCCGGTTGACAGAGCCTGCCTCCCTCCGTAGTCTGTCTTCCCATATGTCACCTCAGATTCACTTCTCCACACATCCTACCTTCCAGAAAGTGGTTGCTTTTCTGTTCATAGAGTTGCTGCTATTCTTTTCTTCATTTTCCAGTTGAGTTAGTAGGTGTTTAGAATGGTTTTTTAGTTATCTAGCTAAATTCCTGGGACCAGGTGAAATTTGGGTCTCCTATTCCTCCACCATCTTGGGCTCCTCCCTACTCCAGGATTTCTAGGAAATCTTCCCAGTTCAGGGCTTTGGTGGTCTATGGACTATGCAGCTATCCTACCTACTTGGAGGTTGTGATATCCCTTTTCTCTGAGGCTACCTGGGCTCTAGTCATTCTAGTCTGGGTAAGTAATTTGCCTCTCTGGGGCTTTTGTGACTGTATATAACATCATCACTGAGAAATAGTCCATTCCAACTCAATAGTTTGTCCGATGTGAGGCTTCCAGTGGGTTTATTTTCTGCCTCCTTGATGGATCAAACTGTTTTCCAAATTTAAAATATCCAGATATATACAACTAAGTATACAATGTAGGTTGTTATACTACAATAGTATTTATTGAATAAAACTCACAAGCAGAGTAGAAGCAGAACACATGTAATATTCTAAGCTCTCATTTTGCACAAGGAATGTTTAGGCTAGAGACAACTTGATGGGTAATGGAAAGTGCTCTAGGGGAAGGGTCCAATTCGCATACTAGTATATATATTTATAGAGAAATTGAGAGGGGTACAGAGAAAAATAGATGATTCTCTAACTGTGAAACTCCTTGATGAAGGGGAAGTAGACATGTTGATAAAAGGGGGTGTGGAGGGAGTTCACAGTCCAGTATTGCAGGTATCAGTGAAAGATTTTGAGAATCTCTGCCAAGCTACTGAGTGGGGAAAGGGAAATATCTGTCAGCGCCATGCAAGAGAAAATATGTTTATCATCCTCATTAACCAATAATTTGTTTTTCTTTTCTTTCTTTTTTTATTTTTTTGTATTCAGTTAGCCACTGTATAGTACATAATTAGTTTTTGATGTAGTGTTCAGTGCTTCATTAGTTAAGTATAACACCCAGTGCTCATCACAGTATATGCCCTCTTCAGTACCCATCACCCTATTACCCCCTCCCACATTCCCTCCCCTCTGAAACTGCCAGATTGTTTCTCGGGGTCCATAGTCTCTCATGGTTCATATCCCTCTCTGATTTCTCCCTCTTTGGATTTCCCTCCCTTCCTATATGGTCCTCTGTGCTATTGCTTATGTTTCACATATGAGTGAAAACATATGATAATTTTCTTTCTCTACTTGACTTACTTCACATAACACAGTACCCTCCAACTCCATCCATGTTGATGAAAATGGTGAGCATTCATCCTTTCTGATGGCTGAGTAATATTCCATTGTGTATATGTACCATATCTCCTTTATTCATTCATCTGTTAAACGGCATCTTGGCTCCTTCTATAGTTTGGCTATTGTGGACATTGCTGCTAGAAGATTGGAGTGCAGGTGCCCCTTCTTTTCACAACGTCTGTATCTTTAGGGTAAATACCTAGTAGTGCAACATGAATCCATTAAAATCCTTGAGGAGAACATAGGCTGTAACCTCTTCAACATCGGCCATAGTAACTTCTTTTAAGATACGTCTCCAAAGACAAGTGAAACAAAATAAAAAAAACTTCTGAGATTTCATTAAGATAAAAAGCTTCTCCACAGCAAAAGAAACAGCCAACAAAACTAAGAGGAAGCCCATGGAATGAGAGAAGATATTTGCAAATGACATTACAGATAAAGGGCTGATATCCAAGATCTGTAAAGAACTTCTCAAACTCAACACTGAAGAAACGAATAACCCAGTCCAAAAATAGGCAGAAGACATGAACAAATACTTCTCCAAAAAAGACACACAAATGGCTAACAGACACATGAAAAAATGCTCAACATCGCTAGCCATCAGGGAATACAAATCAAAACTACAATGAGATACCACTAGTATTACACTAGTTAGAATGACAAAAATTAACAAAACAGGTAACAACAAATGTTGGCAATGATGTGGAGAAAGGGAACCCTCTTGCACTGTTGGTGGGAATTCAAGCTCTACAGCCACTCTGGAAAAAAGTATGGAGGGAATAGAGCTACCCTCTGACCCATCAATTGCACTACTGGGTATTTACCCCAAAGATACAGACATAGTGAAAATGATTTGTTTTTCTAGTGTTAGATTAGTTTTCTTTTTTTGTTTCATATATTTTCCTTAAAGTTTAATTCTTATTTTTATTTATTTCAGTAATAACAATAGCTATTAATTGTAGCTAGTCAACATTTTCAGTGTAAGATATATTTACACATTTACAAACTATTTCTAAGTAGTCAACTAGCTTTGTTTTCTCTAGATGAAATAATTCTAAGTATTTCAACATTTCATTTTTCCAGGCTTTTAATCATTTTTATTTTTATTGAATCTTTTCAAATTGTTTTAGTTCCTTTTTGGTTGAGGAGCCTAAAACTAATTACCATGAAGAATTTAACCAATGATAATTATAATTTTTAAAACTCTCAAAATATGTTAAATTTTGAATGTTAATTTTACATTCATTATATTGAAATTTTCCTGTGAAGTTAATTTCTAGAATCATTTAAGGTTGTACTACACACTTTGAATCCTAGACCTTTTGTTTTCCTTGCATATAGAAATACATCCCACATCTTCTATTACAGATAAGAATATTAAATACATTCTCCTCTATATTTCTGTTGATAATTAAAAGTTTAGTGTATATATCAATATTTTGAAGAGAATTTTTTTTTCCTAAGGGAGGAGGGACATGCCTTGGGGATTGTGTTGGCAGTTTATAAAATGGATGGAGTTAATACGGAAAGCTGAAAAAAAGTCTTGAAACAGATACAGACAGACAAAACAACTTGGGACAGGTTGGGCAGTAATTCAATGGAAGTCTTCCATTTTGCCTGGATGACAATGCATTAAAAGGGTGTTGATGATATGCATAACAGATTGTGCCTTTATTCATATATTTCCTTGGTGAGAAAAGGAGGCAGTGCTTAATCTTCAGATTAACAAATGCTTTTGCAAGCAAGAGATTTATTCTTTATATATAATATATATAAAGATATATATGAAATCTTTATATATATAAAACATGAAGATATATGTATATATATATGAAATCTTTGTAAATATAAAATATATAAAGATACATACAGGGAGGAGGAGTCAAGATGGCGGAGAAGTAGCAGGCTGAGACGACATCGGGTAGTAGGAGATCAGCTAGATAGCTTATCAAACCATTGTGAACACCTACAAATCCAACAGGAAATTGAAGAGAAGAAGAGCAACAATTCTAGAAACAGAAAATCGACAACTTTCTGAAAGGTAGGACCTGTGGAGAAGTGAATCCAAAGCGACGGGAAGATAGACCCTGGGGGCGGGGGCTGGCTCCCGGCAAGAAGCGGAGCAACGGAGCACAACATCGGGACTTTTAAAAGTCTGCTCCACTGGGAGACATCGCTCCAGAGGCTAAACTGGGGGGAAACCCAAGCGGGGTCAGCATAACCCCAAGTCCCACGGGGTCACGGAAGGACCGGAGGTGTCTGAGTGCCACAGAGCTCACAGTATTAGAGTGGGGAAGCCGGCTACATCGACAAAGCCGAGGAGTGAGCTCTCAGCCCGGGGTTACCTTGAGCCGGTCGCAGGCTGGGTGGGAATGCAAGCTGGTGCAACCACTCTGGAAAACAGTGTGGAGGTTCCTCAGAAAACTGAAAATAGAGCTACCCTATGACCCAGCAATTGCACTACTGGGTATATATCCTAAAGTTACAAACGTGGTGCTCCGAAGGGGCACGTGCACCCGAATGTTTATAGCAGCAATGTCCGCAATAGCCAAACTGTGGAAAGAGCCTAGATGTCCACCAACAGATGAATGGATAAAGAGGATGTGGTATATATACACAATGGAATACTATGCAGCCATCAAAAGACATGAAATCTTGCCATTTGCAACGACGTGGATGGAACTAGAGGGTATCATGCTTAGCGAAATAAGTCAATCGGAGAAAGACAACTATCATATGATCTCTTTGATATGAGGAAGTGAAGATGCAATGCGGGGGGGTTGGGGGGAGGTAGGAAAAGAAAACATGAAAAGATGGGATTGGGAGGGAGACAGACCATAAAAGACTCAATCTCAAAAAACAGACTGAGGGTTGCTGGGGGGAGGGGGGACGGGAGAGGGTGGTGGGGAAATGGACATTGGGGAGGGTATGTGCTATGATGAGTGCTGTGAAATATGTAAACCTGGCAATTCACAGACCTCTACCCTTGGGTATAAAAATACGTTATATGTTTATTAAAATGAAAAAAAAAGATACATATATCTTTGTATTACATCAGTGATGTTGAAGACTGTCATGTAGAATGCTATTAACATCCTTGTTGTTAAACCTGTTGAAATATATGCTCATAAGTACACTGTTATACTCTGTGTTTTAACACAGTGATGACTAGAAAGAATCAAAAGTGGTTGACAAATGATGCCAATTTAGCAAGACATAAAATATATTTAGGTTGTTTTGGATAATTTACCAAAGAATGGGGATTAGTCAAATCATTATTATTTTCTGTGTGACTATTCGCTGACTTTCACAGACTTTCTGTCCTCTTCTTACTTTCTTCTCCTCTTCCCCCTTCTTTTCTTTCTTTTCCTCTTCTTTTCTTTTATCATTCAAACAAGCGTCAGGCCTTGAATGTAGGCCTATTTCCATGTCTTAGAGATATCTCTTTGGCTGATGTGAGTTTGAACAGTACTGCTTGCATACCTTTCTAGCATTTTTCATTCTTGTCCCCCCTGAGCAGAAGTATTATGGTGTTATGCAATGACAGTCCTTTATGGTTGTGGGAGCCAATATAAGTGGGGGAAGCTTGCATGTGGGAATTTGGTTATAAATAAACTTTGTATTATATTCTTTGTATTGAACTTAAGGTTTTGTTCTTGATATTGCCACACATTTGCTCTCTTGTATAATAGGGTCGTTTGCCTGTGGATAATCAAATGGTTAATGATATCCCCTAATAAACATTTCAATATCTTTTAAAATATTTTGCTTTCTACTTATACTTGTAATATTAATGACAGGAGTGGTGATTTGTGTATAGCAGCAGGTATGTTTGTAAAAAAGCATCGATTTATATTATGTACTTGAATAATTGTTATGCTTCAGTGGCCGAAAAATAACAACGGTCCTCTAGGATACGTCTAGGATATGGTTTCAGGAGAATGTTAGACTATTTTATAGCAAGTCATTTTAAATTCAAATAGTTAATAAAACTAATAAGTCATATTTGAGGTTGAGATATCATCCTTAATTTAGGACAGGCAGCCACCTATTCTCTTTACTTTAATATTGGAATCCGTTTTATAACACTACTTTCTAGAAACTACTAGAAAAGTCTGTCATAAATTATGTCTTTTTAGCCATCAATTATCTTACACTTTTGTTCTCAGAATTGTCCTCCATATCCTTCTTTTTATAATCCAAAATTTGGTGTTTGAAATTAATCCTAAAGTAACAGATTAGGATGGGTGACAGTAGTTACATTGTCAAATTTTGTATTTGTGTGACCAAAATTCAAATTATTTTAGGCACTGCAATAAATCTTAGGCAAATTATACTAACTGGAGTAATAGCTGTATAAAACGAAGAACCATCAAACTCTGTTCTTGATAGAACTAGAAAATCTCTGTTAAATTCTATAAAACATAGGTAGTTGAATCATTTAAATTATCATCTAAACTAGAATATTGGGACACGCTTACACTGAGACTGTGTGGACAAACCATGACATATGGTTACCCTAGTTCTGGAACCCTAATAAGCTGATCCTGCCAACTGGTGAAGAATAAATACTTATCACCTTGAAGAAAACTAACTCAGAGCTTGGAAATTGACTCATGTGGAAGACAGTGATCTTAATATTAAAACTGCTATAGAGAAATTTTCATTTTTATTTTCATCCTGAAATGAAATTGTGGAAAAATGACTGTAATAAATATTTTCAATGATAGCCTAGCCAGATATAGTATTCTTGGCTGCATGTTTTTCTCGTTTAGTGCTCTGAATATATCATGCCAGTTCTTTCTGGCCTGCCAGGTCTCTGTGGATAGGTCCACTGCCAATCTAATGTTTTTACCCTTGTATGTTACAGACTTCTTTTCCCGGGCTGCTTTCAGGATTTTCTCTTTGTCGCTAAGACTTGTAAATTTTACTATCAGGTGACGAGGTGTGGACCTATTTTTATTGATTTTGAGGGGCGCTCTTAGCATCTCCTGGATTTTGATGTTTGTTCCCTTTGCCATAGTAGGGAAACTCTCTCCAATAATTGTCTCCAATATACCTTCTGCTCCCCTCTCTCTTTCTTCTTCTTCTGGAATCCCAATTATTCTAATGTTGTGTCGTTTTATGGTGTTGCTTATCTCTCGAATTCTCTCCTCATGGTCCAGTATTTGTTTGTCTCTCTTTTGCTCAGCTTCTTTATTCTCTGTCATTTGGTCTTCTGTATCACTAATTCTTTCTTCTGCCTCATTAATCCTAGCAGTGAGAGCTTCCATTTTTGATTGCACCTCATTAATAGCTTTTTGGATTTCAACTTGGTTAGATTTTAGTTCTTTTATTTCTCCAGAAAGGGCTTTTATCTCTCCGGAGAGGGTTTCTCTAATATCTTCTATGCCTTTTTCGAGCCCGGCTAGAACCTTGAGAATCGTCATTCTGAACTCTAGATCTGTCATGTTACCAATGTCCGTATTGATTAGGTCTCCAGCCTTCGGTATGGCCTCTTGTTCTTTTTTTTTTGAGGTGAGTTTTTCCACCTTGTCATTTTGTCCAGATAAGATTTGCTTTCTCCTGCTGTGGAATTCCGCTGTTCTTGGTGAGTGAAGTTGGTCTTGGCTGGGTTTCTTGATCTTCTGGGGGAGGGGCCCGTTATGGTGATTCTCAAGTGTCTTTGCCGCAGGCGGAATTGCACTGCCCTTGCCAGGGGCCGGGCTAAGTAATCCGCTCGGGTTCGCTTTCGGGAGCTTTTGCTCCCTGAGCGCTTTCTGTAGAGTTCCGGAGGACGGGAATGAAGATGGCGGCCTCCCAATCTCTCGTCCCCGAGGAGCCGAGAGCTTGGGGTTCTGCTCCTCAGCACGCCCTCAGAGAAAAGCGCCCAACCGCCCTGCCTCCCTGGCCTGCGGTCGCGCCTTGAGGAAAGCGGTCAATTGCTGGAACCTGGTCGCTTCCGTCTCCGTGGCCTCCGGCCACGCTCCGAGCCCACCCAGCATGCGACCGGCACAAGGTAACCCCGACTGAGAGCTCACTCCTCGGCTCTGTCGCTGTAGCTGGCTTCCCCGCTCTAATACCTGGGAGCTCTGTAGCACTCAGATGCCCCTGGTCCTTCTGTGACCCTGCGGGACCTGGTGTTACACCTACCCTGCCTGCGTTTCCCCCCCGGTTTAGCCTCTGGAGCGATGTCCTTCTGTGGAGTAGACTTTTAAAAGTCCCGATGTTGTGCTCCGTTGCTCTGCCGCTTGCCGGGAGCCGGCCCCTCCCCCCGGGGTCTATCTTCCCGTCACTTTGGATTCACTTCTCCGCAGGTCCTACCTTTCAGAAAGTGATCGATTTTCTACTTCTAGAATTGTTGCTCTTCTTCTCTTCAATTTCCCGTTGGATTTGTAGGTATTCACAATGATTCAACAAGCTATCTAGCTGATCTGCTACCTGATGTTGTCTCAGCCTGCTACTTCTCCACCATCTCGACTCCTCCCACCGACTGGAATAAATATGACTAAAGGACATCCTCTAAAACATCTTGTGTTCTACTTTGTCTGACCAAATATTTTTTGTTCTGTGCCTATTATGATCTTGAATAGCTCTTAAGTATTTTTAATGTTACTTAATTCTGTCTATTTTAAATCCCCGAAGACGTATTATCTTTGACTTGTTATCTAGCAGCAACTTCATATTTGTATTACCATTAATTAATAAATAATTATGATTGCTTAATATTCTTATAGATTATGAAAATGATTCTTCAATTGCAAATAAAAAATTTTCTTCACATAATCTAATACCAGATGTTTTGTAATTCTAAAGCTCAGAGAAGAAAAGAGCTAGCTCTGCTATTTCAGATCTTTCACAGATCCTAAAGTCTCAAGATGGATCAGCTTTTTTAAGGAATTCAAGTGAAGTTTCAGCTGATAAAGACCTATCCCATATACTTCCATTAAAGACCCATGATAAATCATTAACAAGACTATTATCAAAGGAAGAGATTGAAGATTTACTGTCTGCCAAAACATCACTGCAAGGGAATGAAACAGCTACAGCAACATTCATTTCACCTCCTGTTCTTACCAAAAGGAAGCCAATGGGTAGTGACCTTTCAAAGGTAAAATACAGTACAATAATTTGAAAGCTGTTTACCTTGAATTGCTAGACTCTTTTAATATTTTAAGTAAATGTTAATTAAAATTCAACATTTTCTTATTTAAAGGGAATAAAAAGTTTGCCTTTTAATACAATCTACTTTACATTTAGGCTGTTTAAATTAATATTTGAGAATCACAGTAATATTTTAACAAAAAATTCTAGCCGTATTGACAGAGAATTTGTGACTTAGATTAGAGTTTTAATGATAAAATATACACAATTCCTAGCTGAGATAGGGAAATTTTCGTTTCTAGAAAATTCATCTAGAAAAAGTATTTTTATATAGTAAGGTAATTGTGAAAACATAGCTCTTTTGACAGAGATCACAAGTAGGCAGAGAGGCAGGCAGAGAGAGGGGGAAGCAGGCTCCCCACAAAACATAGCTCTTTTGAAATGGTTTTATATACCTTAATAAAGACCTAGAAAATTATCAGAATTGTTTTTGTTAAAACAATTTTTGATTAGGAAACTCTTAAAGCAAAAATGTTGGGGAAAAAGAGAAATGATAAAAAAGGCTGCATATATTTGACATATATCTATAATATACTTTTATCATAGAATTTATTAAAGTGACTTAAAAATAATTTCATGAGTTATTTGAGTTAGACTAGAAACTTAATCAGACTAAAATATAAATCTAAAGTAGAATCCTAATCATTATTAAAATGATTTATTTGGAATTATTTATGTGGAGAATCACAATATAGCTTGGTAAGTGTTCCCAAATTCCTTTCACATCCATTAATCATTCTTACATTTTTAATTGATGCATTCAGGATATAAAAACAAAACATTTATGAATTGACATTGTAGATATGAGTAAAAATTCTTGTTCTGAGAGAAAGTAATTAGAGTTCCAAGATAGATAATTTGAATTACTTATTATAAATTTTGTCATTAAGGATGCTGCTGTAGAAGAGAAATTACAAAATAAGACTGAAAAACAAACTTACCAAGTATCAAGAGAATTTAAAGGTAAAAAGATTTTCTATTTTATAAGGTAAAAATGTGAACGCGTTTTCCCATGGTATAATTATAAATAAATGAAGAGAGTACATTTTTAAATTTGAAAATAAGTCCTTGGTCAGTCATCACATAATATGGAAATATGTAAAAAATAATTCTGTGAGTTAACATTATATTACCCAGAGTTTATTTCAACTAAGATGTGTATAAGAGGGAAGTGATAACTTTGCCTCCATCACTTAACAGTATTTGGCATTATGAATTTTTAACATATCATGCCAAAAATTCATCAGGGTACAGCAGAAAAAAAGATGATTTGTGGCATAAATAATATTTTAACTAGATATTTTTTTAAAAGATTTATTCATCCATTTGACAGAAAGAGATCACAAGTAGGCAGAGGGGGTGCGGAAGCAGGCTCCCTGCTGAGCAGAGAGCCTGATGTGGGGCTCAATCCACTCAATCCCAGGACTCTGGGATCATGACATGAGCTGAAGGCAGAGACTTAACCCACTGAGCCACCCAGGGGCCTCTTAGCTAGATTCTTTAGGTGTTTAATTAATAGATATTAAAACAGGGTGCCTGTACGGCTCAATTGGTTAAGCACATGACTCTTGATTTCAACTCAGGTCATGATCTCAGAGTCCTGAGATTGAGCCTTGGGCTCTGTACTGGGGGTGGAGCCTGATTAGGATTCTCCTTCTGCTCCCTGCCCCCAATATGAGTGTGTTCCTTCTCTCTCTCTCTCAAAAAAAAAAAAAAAATCTATATCTATCTATATCTATATCTATGCGTGTGTGTATATATATATGTATACATACATAAATATATACATATATGTGTATATATGTGAATATATATTAAAACTGATAAATTTGTTCTTCCTTTCCAACATATATAATTTTTATAATCAACCCATATTTTACAACATTGGCTTGAACTTTCAAAATAAAATTAAATGGTTGTGATATAGCGTGCAGGAGAATTACTCCTTTATTGTGCTTTGAATTGAGAGTTCCTCTACTGTTTTACCTATGATACTGGGTTACCTGAGATAAATAGTCCTTATTGTGATCAGGATGTTTTCTTTTATTCAAAGTTTATTACAAATTTTAACCAGAAGTTGGCCTGAATTTAATCAGTCTACTAAAATTTTTTATTATGATAAAATATATATTAAAATGAAATTTGCCATTTTAATCATCTTTTTAAAAAAGATTTTATTTATTTATTTGACAGAGATCACAAGTAGGCAGAGAGGCAGGCAGAGAGAGAGGAAGAAGCAGGCACCCCTCTGAGCAGAGAGCCCGATGTGTGGCTCGATCCCAGGACTCTGGGATCATGACCTGAGCTGAAGGCAGAGGCTTAACCCACTAAGCCACCCAGGCACCCCCAGCATAATGTTTTTAAGTTTCATCCATGATGTGTCAGAACTTCATTTCCTTGTGTAAAGCCTGGATCATATGATAATTCTAATTTTAGCTTTTTTTTTTTTTTTTAAAGATTTTATTTATTTATTTGACAGAGAGAGAGATCACAAGTAGGCAGAGAGGCAGGCAGAGAGAGAGGAGGATGCAGGCTCCCTGTTGAGCAGAGAGCCCGATGCGGGGCTCGATTCCAGGACCCTGGGATCATGACCTGAGCTGAAGGGAGAGGCTTTAACCCACTGAGCCACCCAGGCGCCCCTAATTTTAGCTTTTTTGAGTAACTGCCCAACTGTTTTCCACAGTGGCTGCACCATTTTATATTTCCACCAGCAATATAGAAGGATACACATTCTTGCCAACACTTTTTTCCTTTGCTCTTTTAATTGTAATGATTCTAGTAGGTATGAAATGAATCTCATTGTGATTTTGATTTACATTTCTCTAATTACTAAAGATGTTAAGCATTTTTTATGTGCTTATTGGTCATTTGTATATCTTCTTTGGAAAAAATGTGTATTCATCTCCTTCACCCAGTTTATAATTGGATTCTTTGTGTTTTTGTTGCTGATTTGTAGAGGTTCTTTATATATTCTGGAGATTTTGTCAGACATCTGGTTTAGAAATATTTCCTCTTGTTCTGTAGGTTGTCTTTTCACTTTCTTGAAAATGCCCTTTGATGCCTAAAAATAATTTTTTAAAGCTCAATTTGTCTGTTTCTTATTTTGTTGCTATGCTTTTAGTGTCAATATCTGAGCATCAATTGCCAAATCTAAGATAATAGAGACTTATCCTTCTGCTTTCTTCAAAGAGCTTTATGATTTTAGCTCTTATATTTAGGTCATTGATGCATTTTGAGTTAATTTTTTGTATATGGTGTGAAGTAGTGATACATACAACTTTTTTTTTTTTTTTTTTTTTTTGCCTGTGGAAATTGAGTTGTCCCAGCATTGTTTGTTGAAGAGGCTCTTCTTTTTCCACTGAATTGTATGGTGCCCTAGTCAAAAGCAGTCAGCCTCATGTGTGGGTTTATTTCTGTGCTCTCAACTGTATTCCACTGTTGTATATGTCTATCCACATGTCAATATCATACTGTTTTGATTTATTTTTGCTTTGTAGTGTGTGTGGGGAAGTGTGAGTTCTTAAATTTTGTCTTTTTCAACATCACTTTGGCTATTTTAGACCTCTTGCAACTAAATACAAATTTTAGGATCAAATTTTTTCATTATTTTCAAATAGGCCTTTGGGAGTTTCATAGAGAATGCACTTAATCTGTAGATCACCTTGGGAAGTATTGCCATCTTAATAATATTAAGCCCCCAATTCATGAACTCAGATGCCTTTCCATTTTATTTAGGTCTTATTTAGTTTGTTATAGCAATATTTGATAGTTTTCAGTGTATAATTCTTGGGTAATATTATTCCTAAGTGTTTTATTTTTTCTGTTATATTATGATGGAATTTTTATTAAATTTCATTTTCAAATTACTCGTTGCTGGTTTTAGAAATACAATTGACTTTATATGCTGATCTTCAATCCTGAAACTTTGCTGAATTTAATTTCTATGTGGCATCTTTGGGATTTTCTAAATATATGAACATGTCATCTGTGAATAAAGATAGTTTTACTCCTTTTCCAATTTGGATGCCTTTTATTTCTTTTTATTTTCTAACTGCTCTTGCTCAGACTTCTAGTACAATGTTGAATGGTACTGGTAAAAAACAGAAATTTTTGTCTTGTTCCTGTTCTAATGGAGAAATCTTTCACTTTTTTACCATTTAGAACGTTAGCTGTGGGTTTCATAAATGCCATTTGTCATGTCCAATTTGTGTATAGTATTGTTCAAATCCTATATTTATTTGTGGATCATTTATCTGCTTGTTTCATATATTTTGGGCCTCTTTTGTGTGTGTGCTTATGTTCATAGTTTTTATATATCCTTGATGAATGACCTTTTTGCCAATATATAATGTGATTCTTTGTCCCTTGCAAGACAAGATAAGTCTATCTTGTCTGATATTAATAAAGATACCTATATTAGGGTTACCTATAGATACCTATATTAGAGAAACAGAAAAAATAGGATATATAGAGAGATATATAGATACAGATATAGATATATAAAAGGAGATTTATTATAATAATTGGCACTTGCAGTTATGAAGGCCAAGGAGTCCCATGATATACTATCTGCAAGTGGAGAACCGAGAAAACTAGGTGTGTAATTCAGTCTCTGGCCAAAGGCCTCAGAACTGGAAGGCTGTGGATGGTGTAAGTCCCAGTCTAAGTCTGAACTCCCTAGAATCTGGAGTACTGATGTCCAAGGGCAGGAGAAGATGGATATCAAAGTTCAAATTGAGAAAGCAAATTCACCTTTTCTCCATCTTTTTCTTCTATTTAGGCCCTCAGTATCTTGGAGGATGTGCACCCACATTGATGAGGGTGATCTTAGGCCATTGATTTAAATTCAAATCTCTTCCAGAGACACCCTCACAGACACCCCCAGAAATTGTGTTTTACCAGGTATCTGGGCATTTCTTAGCCAAGTCAACACATGAAATTGATTATCACACTACTTTAGCTCTCTTGGCTAATATTTACATAGAGTTCCATCCCTTCACTTTCAATTTATTTATGTCTTTGCATGTAAAATGAATCTCTTTTACACAGCATATAGGGGATTATGCAGTTTTCTTTAAACCTATCTGTCTTTTGATTGGAGAGTTTAATTAAGTACTATTAAGGGAGAACTTGTCAAATTTATATTTTTTTCTGTATGCCTTAAATCATTTCCCCTTCATTTCCTCTATTACTGCATTTTGTTTGGGGACCCGAATCAGCCAAGACTGTGTGCTGAATTCGCTGGTGAGACAGGACCACTGGTTTTGCTCTGCAGACAGGAAAAGCCATGGGGTGTACTCTCTGTTCGAGTGCTGCTATAAGCAGGGCTGTTGGGTGGGCTACATGGCTTTCCGTGTGGTATGGTTAGGTTCCCTGGTCAGTTGGACTTAAGGCCATATTCAGCAGTGGGAAGAGCTACAAATTAGTTTCCTGCACAGGCAAGTTTTCTGACTGAATAGGACCACTTGCTTTGCTCTGCTGGACTCTCTGCTTGAGTGTTTCTGGGCTGTACCGATTAGAAAAACTTCTGGCCTACAACTTGGGCACTACAGATAGGAAATCAGTCTGCCTAGATCTGAGAGCTGGTTGCTGCAAGTCCCACTTCAATTCTCCATCACAGTCAGTTTCCCAGTGGTCAAACCCTTCATGTTCCCTTGCAGTCCTCATTGGGCAAGACTGTGTTAGAGATTCCTAATAAGTGACTCATAATACTAGGGAGTTTGATGTCCACCCTGCGTTCTTTTATTTCACCCCAATGGAGGAACGATAGACTTAGAAGAGACTTCTCAGTATGGTGCTACACTGGCCTGAGGAAGAGGCATTGTGGTCAGTGTGTAGCCACTTCTCTTGTTCTAAAGTGGTCTGTCCTGTAGTGCTTTAGCCTCATCTCCATGTTTTAGGATTTTTCTCACTGGTATTTGTCCTTCTTATAAGGGAGAGCAAAGTCAAGAATGACCTATGTCGCCATCTTGGTGATGTCACTCATGTTAATTATTTCTTTCTCAGTGTAGACGTTTTTAAGTTTGATATAGACCCATTTACTGATATTTTCTTTTGTTGCTTGTGCTTTTGATATTAAATCCAAAAAAATCCTTGTCAGACCAATGTTAAGGAGCTCTTTTTTTCCTGTTTTCTTTTAGGAGTTTTAAAGTATCAGATCTTATGTTTAAATCTTTGATTCATCTTGAGTTAATTTTTGTGAGATGTGTAAGTTAGGGGTATGATCTCATTTTGTTTAATGTGTTTATCTAGTTTTCTTGCACCATTGTTGAAGAGGCAGTAATTTCCCCATTGGATGTTCTTTTTTTTTTTTTTTTTTTAAGATTTTATTGATTTATTTGACAGAGTTCACAAGTAGGCTGAGAGGCAGGCAGAGAGTGGGGGGAAACAGGCTCCCTGCTGAGCAGAGAGCCTGATGTGGGACTCTCTGCCAGGACTCTGAGACCATGACCTAAGCCAAAGGCAGAAACTTAACCCACTGAGCCCCCCAGGTGCCCGCCCATTGGATGTTCTTGTCTCCCTTGTCAAATATTAGAGGACCATATTCTGCATTTTCTATTCCATTGACCTATGTATATTTTTATGCCACACCATACTGTCTTATTCACTATAATTTTGTAGTATAGTTTGAATCAGAAAGGGTGATGCCTCTTCTTTCTCATGATTGCTTTGCTATTAGAGTTCTTTTATAGTTCCATACAAATTGTAGGATCGTTGTATCTATTTCTGTGAAAAATTACATTGGAATTTTGATAAAGATTGCATTGAATCTATAGATAGTTCTAGATAGCATGGTCATTTAAATAATATTGACTCTTCGGATTCATAAACATAGATTTCCTTCCATTTGTTTGTGTCTTCTTCAATTTCTTTCAACCACTTCTTATAGTTTTAATTATACATATTTTTTACATCCTCAGTTAAATTTTCTCCTAGGTGTTTTATCATTTTCAATGCATCGCAGATAGGATAGTTTACTTTTTTTGTTTTTCAGATGTTTCACTATTAGCATACAGAACTGTAACTGACTTCTATGTATTGATTTTATGTCCTGCAACTTTACTAAATTCATTGATCATATTCCACAGCTTTTAGTTTTGGGGATTTTCAATGTACAGTTGACACTTGAACGATGAAGTGGTGGGACATCAAACCCCTGTGCAATCAAAAATCTGTGTATAACTTTTGACTCCCCCAGAACTTAACTA
Organism: Eira barbara; assembly: GCA_020311275.1. Classification (NCBI taxonomy): domain Eukaryota; kingdom Metazoa; phylum Chordata; class Mammalia; order Carnivora; family Mustelidae; genus Eira; species Eira barbara. The sequence continues at coordinate 2,102,722 of JAHRIG010000099.1, forward strand.
TTAATGGCCTGCTGTTCATCAGAAGCCTTACTGATAATATAAACAGCTAATTAATACATATTTTGTATGTTATATATATATATATATATATGTATATATATATTATGTGCTGTATTCTTACAATAAAGCAACCCAGAGAAAAGAAAATGTTAAGAAAATCACAAGAAAGAGAAAATACATTTGTATCTCTGCATTTATAAAAAAATCTGCATGTAAGTGGACCCATGCAGTTCAAGCCATAGTGCTCAAGAGTCAACTGTACAGAATTTTATCTTCTGTAAATAATGAAAATTTTAATACTTTCTTTCTTATTTGGATGCCTTTTATTTCTTTTTCTTGCCTGATTGCTCTAGCTAGGACTTCCAGTACTATGTTGAATATGGGTACACGTGTATTGTTCCTGATCTTGGTGGATAAGCTTTACATTTTTCTTCACTAAGTATAGCTGTGGGTTTGTCATATGATGACTTATGTGCCTTCTATACCTGAGCTTCTCTGCCTAAGCTGTTGAGGGTTTTTATAATGAAAAGATGTTGGATTTTGTCAAATGCCTTTTCTGCATCTACTACGGGGATCATATGATTTTTATTTTTCATTCTATTAAATGAATTGTGATATATCACAATTATTGATTCATGTATGATGAACTATCCTTGCATCCCAGGGATAAATTGCACTTGGTCATAGTGTATGATCCTTTTAATGAGTTCTTGAATTTGGTTTGCTAATACTTTGTTGTCAGTTTTTGCATTTATATTCATCAGGAAGATTAGTCTGTAATTTTCTTATACTGTCCATATCTGGCATTTGGAATCAGGTACAACTAGACTCCTACAGTGAGTTTGGAAGTGCTCTTTCCTCCTCAAATTTTTGAAAGAGTTTGAGAATGATTGGCATTAGTTTTTCTTTAAATGTTTTATATGATTTACCACTTAAACTATCTGGTTGTGGGATTTTCTGTGTTGGGAGGTTTTTGATTACTATTTTAGTATCCTTACTTGTTATTGGTCTCTCAGATTTTCTGTCTCTCCCTGCATCAGTCTTGGTGGGTTGTATAATTCTAGGGACTTACTCATTTCTTCTATTTATCTAAATTTGTTGGCTTATAGTTGTTCATAGAATCTCTTATGATCCTGTGGATTTCTGTACTGTCAGTTGTAATTGCTTCTTTTTCATTTCTGATTTTATTTATTATTCTTGTTTTTTCTTCATTAGTTTTTCTACAGTTTTGTCAGTTTTGTTTATCTTTCAGAAAAACCTAGTGTTTCTTGATTTCTTCTGTTGTTTTTCTGGTCTCTATTTCATCTATTTTCTTTCTTACCTTTATTATTGCCTTACTTCTGCTATGTTTGCCCTTAATTTGTTCTAGTTCCTTGAGGTGTAAAATTAGATCATTTATTTGCTATCTTCCTAATTTCTTTAACGATTGGGTCTTGAACAACATGGGTTTGAACTTCACGGATCTACTTATAAGCAGATTTTTTTTTTCGATATATGCAGCACATTACCATACATGTATTTCCTTATGATTTTTAAAAGTTTTAAAATTCCAGTTAGTTAACATACAGTATAATATTAGTTTCAGATGTACAGTATAGTGATTGAGACATCATCCAGTGTTCATCACAAGTGCCCTCCTTAATCCCTATCACCTATCTACCTGCCCACCTCCCTTCTGGTAACCATCAGTTTATTCTCTATAGGTAAGAGTCTTTTTCTTGGTTTTCCTTTTCTCTCTTTGCCCCTTTGTTTCTTTTGTTTCTTAAATTCCACATGTGAGTGAAATCATATGGTACTTGTCTTTCTTTCTCTGATGGATTTATTTTGCTTTGTATAATACTCTCTAGATCCATTGATATCATTGCAAATGGTAAGATTTCATTCTTTTTTATGGCTGAATAATATTCCATGGTGTGTGTGTGTGTGTGTGTGTGTACACACACATATAATTACATTTTCTTTATTCATTTATCAGTTGATGGACACTCGGGCTGTTTCCATAGTTTTGCTATTGTAGATAATTCTGGTATCTGTTAAGTCTACCTGGTCCAGTATGTCATTCAAAGCCATTCCTTCCTTTTTGATTTTCTGTTTAGATGATCTGTCCATTGAAACAAGTGGGGGCTTAAAATCCCCTACTATTGTTATAATATTAGTAGTTCCTTTATGTTTGTTATTAACTGTTTTATGTATTTGGGTGCTCCTATGTTGAGGGTATAAATATTTACAATTGTTAGATCTTGTTGGAGTATTCCTTTTGTAATTATATAGTCTTTTTTTTTGTCTCTTGTTACAGTCTTTGTTTTAAAGTCTATCTTGTCTGACATAAATATTTTAACTTCATCATTCTTTTGACATCCATTTGCGCAATTGATTTTTTTCCCCTATCCCCTCACTTTCAGTCTGCAAATATCTTTAGGTCTAAAATGAGTCTCTTATAAACAGCATATACTTGGGTCTTGGTTTTTTGTTTGTTTTTTATCCATTCTCTCGCTTTGTGTTTTTGGTTAGTATGTTTGGTTCATTTACATTCAAAGTCATTGCATTTGTATTTGTAGTTATTGCTATTTTGTTACTTATTTTGTGGTTGTTTATGTAGTTTTTCTCTGATCCTTTTTTCTCTTGCTCTCTCATGTTTTGCTGGTTTACTTTAGTGATATACTTGGGTTCTTTCTCTTTATTCTTTGTATATCTATTTGTGTTCTTTTTTGAATTTAAGCAGATTATTAATTAAAGACTTTTTTTTAAATAATACAAGCACTTTTTAAAAACTTAGTGGAATTTTTTCATTTTTAAAAAACATTTTTTTTAATTCCAAAAATAATTTTTGGCTGTCCTGGGGGAGGGTGGAGGTGCTTATTTCAGGGTCTCTGATTAGTGCCTTCTGTCTAGCTCAATCAGATAAGTAAAGGTTCATAAGGGACACGTTTTAAGACATCACGGTGATGAAAATAACATTAGCCTGGGATGGTTATTTATATAAACATCTAAATAAAAGAAAGTTCAAGAACCAAGATATATAATTAAACTATACCCATAAGATCTTACTCTTAGTAATGGAAATACGTAGTATATGCAATATATAAATGATTCTTACCATTTATTTAACACCGATCATTTGCCAGGCACTGTGCTAAGTGCTTTATAAACATGATTTCTAATTCTAAAAACCATTCCTAGGTAGATTATTAAATCTGTTTTTTGAAACAGAAGAAGAAAATTAAGCTTAATGGCTCCTCTGAGGCCATATAGCTGGTAGGTGTTAGAACTGGGGTTTGACTCCAAGTTTTTCTTCCACACAACACCTACTGTATAAAGAATTAGCAGAACAAATTAGTGTTATTATTTTTAAAGATTTTATTTATTATTTATTTATTTATTTAGCATGAGCAAGGGGAGGAGCAGAGGGAGAGGGAGAGAGAGATGTCAAGCAGACTTTGGGCTGAGTGCAGAGCCCTTGCAGGGCTCAGTCTCAGGATCCTGAGATCATGACCTGAACGGAAGTCAAGAGTCTGATACTCACCTGACTGAGCCACCCAGGTGCCCCTGCTGCTATTATTATTTTATCCAAATTTCACCTGTAAAATCCCATACACGGCCTATAATTCTGATATTGCAATATGTAATTTTCATCATATTAATAAATAATGAAGAAAGCCATTGAGTTCTTGTTATGAGTTTGGAAAACAGTGTTGTCACAGATAACAATAAGCTATTCTTTTTTTAAACTTTTATTTTATTTAAAAACAATTAGCCAGGGTATAGTACATCAATAATAAACTGTTTTTTTTTCCTTTTTTCTTTTCATTTTATTTTTTTAGTGTCCAAGATTCATTGTTTATGTACCACACCCAGTGCTCCATGCAATATATGCTCTCCTTAATACTCACCACCAGGCTCACCTAGACCCCACCACCCCCCTCCCCTTCTTCTCCTGAGTTTCAATGTTTTAGAGCCTGTTACTCAAGACCAAAACTTTCTGATTCAAATACAAAATGCAGTATTCTATTTAGTCACAAACACAAAGATCTGAAATGTCATTTTTGAGCCATTTCTGCATAACAGTCTAGCCTATATACATCCATAATAGAGATAATATTAAACTAAGAATTCCTTAAAGAAGTTACATTGTTGATGGAATTCAACATTATACTAGAGCCTACACAGATACAGGAAACAAAGCAAGATCCTCCCACATAGTGTAAGTCCTTACACTGATTTCATTTTAAGTCAGTGTCTCTTCATGCTGCACATATTCCCTAATGTCTGCCTGATGAAATACCAGAATTATCACGGGGTCAGCTTTCCTGCAGTCTTGTGCAGACTTTGCTGCAACCCCAAAATTCAAAGGAATGTCTGCCATAGAATACACCACCTCTACTTGGTGACAAGTATTTTTAGTGATTTAACTCAGTCTAGATTTTAATGCATGGTTCCCATACAGGAGGAACTGCTCTTCTCCAGGCTTTATTCACACTTTATACTTGGCATAGGATGCAAGGTAACTGACAACTATGATGTACAACTGGATCTGTGAGTCTTAGTGAGGTGCCCCTTGACACCAGGTTGTCCCGAGGTGTTGGCCAACTTCAGGATCTTCTCATTCATGTAGTACACCTGGTCATTGTGCAGCCTGAAAACAGTAGGTACCATTGGGCCTACTGACCAGGAGCTAAAGAGTCTCCCAAATGTATTTTGCTATTACCTCAAACATTATGTGGGTCTCTTTTATAAACAAAGGCCACATTTTCCTGCTGGGTTGCAACACTGAATCTGCATGCCTCAGTGGCTAGAAACAAAACTATTAGTGCTTTTTGATTTATGGTTAGAACACCTTCTATATGTAGCAGTCTATATTAAGTTGATGGTCACAGAAATTTGAACCCATTCTTTACTCCTCTCCTACCCACAATTTAGATATAAGGAGTCATATTTTACATTATTTTATTTTGTTAATCTCTTGACTGATTTTTTTTTATAGAAAGCTTATCTTAATAGATTTTCCACTCAAAGAGTCCTCTTTAATATTTCTTGTAGGGCTGGTTTGGTGGTCATGAACTCCTTTAATTTTTGTTTGTCTGAGAAACTCTTTTTCTGTTCTGAATAATAGCCTGGCTGGAGGAATTGGGGCTTGGTGTAAGACAGTTAAATAGTGAATGCCTGCAGTGCTGGTTTCCACTGGTGGCAGTGTGTTTATGCTGGGGGGTAGGGGATGGGGAATGGCACCTGCCTGCTCCTTCTTCTAGGAGAAGTCCCTCAGCAAACTCTGACATCAGTAACTAACTCTCCCTCCCATAAGCCCTTGGCATCTTTCAAACGGTTGCTACCAAGCTGTATGTCCATGGGCTGTTTGCTAAACTGGATATTTAAAGGTGGGGTCTCAGTTTGCAGTTGCCCTTCAAGCTCTCCTATAGCCCAGCCTGCTGATTTTTAAAATTCCAGGCTTTAAGACCCACTGGTTTCCAGCAGCTCATGTGTGGGCTTGCAGATGGAGTTTATAATGCATCAGTGGGAATTGAATCCATTTTATGCCCTTTGAGAATCCTTTCTGCCACTCTTGTGATCTTTTCCTTATCATCATGGAACTCCTTCCTCACTACTATGTATACTGTAAGAGAGAATTGATTATCTTTGGTAGTGTCCCAGACAGCTGGGGGAACCCAAGTGCCCTATCCTTACTGTCTAGTAACTACCATTCTCTTTTCTTCTATTCCCTTATCTTCTCATCTCTGTTTTTACGAGTTTGACTTTTTAAAAACTTCTACATACAAGTGAAACCATGTAGTATTTGTCATTCTCTATCTGGATTATTTCACTTTCAGTTCTGACTCCAAACTCATCCAGATTGTCCCAAATGATAAGATATCCTTTTTTCCAATGTCTGACTATTCCATCGTATGCCTATACTACATCTGCTTTATCCACCGATGGACATGGGATGTTTCCATGTCTTGGCTATTTTGAATACGCTGGAGTGACCATAGGTGTGAAGATGCCTTTCTGAGATACTGATTTCAATTCCTTTGGATATATGCCCAGGAGTGGGAATGCTGGGTCATATGGTAGTTCTATTTTTAATTTTTTGAGGACATTACATGCTATTCTCCATAATGACTGTACCAGATTCCATTCCTACCAACAGCATAAAAGTGTTCTCTTTCTCCACATCTTTGCCAACACTTATATCTTATCCTTTTGACAATGTACATTCTAAAATGTGATATTGTGGCTTGATTTGTATTTCTTGGATGATAGTGCATACATTTTCTTTTTTTTTATTATTTAAATTCATTTAGCCAACATATAGTACATCTACAGTTCTTGATGTAATATGCAGTGATTCCTCAGCTACGTGCAACACCCAGTGCTCATCACATCATGTGCCCTCCTTAATGCCCATCACCCAGTAACTCCTTCCCCCAATTCCCTTCCCCTTTAGCAACCCTCAGTTTGTTTCCCATACTTAAGAATCTCTCATGGTTTGTCTCCTCTGATTTCTTCCCATTCAGTTTTCCCTCCCTTTGCTTATGGACCTCTGCACTGTTTCTTATATTCTACATATGAGTGAAACCATATAATTGTCTTTCTCTGATTGACTTATTTCACTTAGCATAATACCCTACAGTTTCATCCTGGTCATGTAAATGATAAGTATTCACCCTTTCTGATGGCTGAGTAGTAGTCCATTGTATATATGAACCACATCTTCTTTATCCATTCATCTGTTGAAGGACATCTTGGCTCCTTCCACAGTTTGGATATTGTGAACATTGCTGCTGTGAACATTGGGGTGCATGTGCCCGTCCTTTTCACTACATCTGTATCTTTGGGGCAAATGTCCGGTAGGACAATTGCTGGGTAATAGGGTAGCTCTATTTTCAAATTTTTGAGGAACTTCCATACTGTTTTTCAGAGTGGCTGAACCAGCTTGCATTCCCACCAACAGTGTAAGAGGGTTCCCCTTTCTCCAATCCTTGCCAATATTTGTTACTCCCTGTCTTATTAATTTTAGCTATTTTAACTGGTATAAGGTGGTATCTCTTTGTGGTTTTGATTTGTATTTTGGTGATGCCAAGTGATAAGGAGCATTTTTCAAAGTCTCTGTTGGCCATTTGTATGTCTTCTTTGGAGAAGTGTCTGTTCATGTCTTCTGCCAATTTCTTGATTGGATTATTTGTTTTTTGGGTGTTGATCTATAAAGACCTTGAATACCAGACCTTTATCTGTTATGTCATTTGTGAAAGTCTTCTTGCATTCTGTAGGTTGCCTTTTAGTTTTGTTGACTCTTTCCTTTGCCTTGGAGAAGATTTTATCTTGATGAAGTTCCAAGAGTTCATTTTTTATTTCGTTGCCCTTGCCTTTAGAGATGTGTCTAGCAAGAAGGTGCTGTGGCCGAGGTCAAAGGAATTGCTGCCTGTGTTCTCCTGTAGGATTTTGATAGATTCCTGTCTCATGTTAAAGTCTTTCATCCATTTTCAGTTTATCTTTGTGTATGGTATAGGAGAATGGTCCAGTTTCATTCTTCTGCATGTGTCTGTACAGTTTTCCCAACACCATTTATTAAAAGGACTGTCCTTTTTCCATTGGATATTCTTTCCTGCTTTGTAAAAGGTTAGTTGACCATAGAGCTAAGGGTCCATTTCTTGCTTCCACTGGTCATGTGCCTGCTTTTGTGCCCATACCATGCTGTTTGGTGACCACAGCTTTGTAATACGTTTGAAGTCAGGCATTGTGATGCCCTTCCCTGCTTTGGTTTTCTTTTTCAACATACCTGTGATGATTCGGGGTCTTTTCAGATTCCGTACAAATTTTGGGATTGTTTGTTCCAGCTCTTTGAAAAATGACAATGGTATTTTAATAGGGATGATATTGAAAGTGTAGATTCCTCTGGGCAGCATAGACATTTTAACATTATTCTTCCAATCCATGAGCATGGAATGTTTTTCCATCTCTTTGTGTCCTCCTCCATTTCTTTCATAAGTGCTCTGTAGTTTCTAGAATATAGATCCTTTACCTTTTTGGTTAGGTTTATTACCAGGTATCTTATGGTTTTTGATGTCTTTGTAAAGGGAATCAATTCCTTAATTTCTCTTTTCTACTGTTATATTGTTAGTGTATAGAAATGCAACTGATTTCTGTGCATTGATTTTGTATCCTGCCACATTGCTGAATTGCTGTATGAGTTCTAGTAATTATGGGGTGGAGTCTTTTGTGTTTTCTACGTAAAGTCATGACATCTGCAAAGAGTGAGAGTTTGACTTCTTCTTTGCCAATTTGATTTTTATCCATTCTGATACCCTGTGTCTTTTGATTGGGGCATTTAGCCCATTAACATTCAGGGTAACTACTGAGAGAGATGAATTTAGTGCCATTGTATTGCCTGTAAGGTGACTGTTACTGTCTATTGTCTCTGTTTCTTTCTGATCTACTACTTTTAGGGTCTCTCTTTGCTTAGAGGACCCCTTTCAATATTTCCTGTAGAGCTGGTTTGGTGTTTGCAAATTCTTTCAGCTTTTGTTTGTCCTGGAAGCTCTTTATCTCTCCTTCTATTTTCAATGATAGCCTAGCCGGATATAGTATTCTTGGCTGCATGTTTTTCTCGTTTCGTGCTCTGAATATATCATGCCAGTTCTTTCTGGCCTGCCAGGTCTCTGTGGATAGGTCCACTGCCAATCTAATGTTTTTACCCTTGTATGTTACAGACTTCTTTTCCCGGGCTGCTTTCAGGATTTTCTCTTTGTTGCTAAGACTTGTAAATTTTGCTATCAGGTGACGAGGTGTGGACCTATTTTTATTGATTTTGAGGGGCATTCTTAGCATCTCCTGGATTTTGATGTTTGTTCTCTTTGCCATATTAGGGAAATTCTCTCCAATAATTGTCTCCAATATACCTCTGCTCCCCTTTCTCTTTCTTCTTCTTCTGGAATCCCAATTATTCTAATGTTGTGTCATCTTATGGTGTCGCTTATCTCTCGAATTCTCTCCTTGAGGTCCAGTATTTGTTTGTCTCTCTTTTGCTCAGCTTCTTTATTCTCTGTCATTTGGTCTTCTATGTCACTAATTCTTTTTTCTGCCTCATTTATCCTAGTGGTAAGAGCTTCCATTTTTGATTGCACCTCATTAATAGCTTTTTTGATTTCAACTTGGTTAGATTTTAGTTCTTTTATTTCTCCAGAAAGGGCTTTTATCTCTCCAGAGAGAGTTTCTCTAATATCTTCTATGCCTTTTTCGAGCCCGGCTAGAACCTTGAGAATCGTCATTCTGAACTCTAGATCTGTCATATTACCAATGTCCATATTGATTAGGTCTGCAGCCTTCGGTACTGCCTCTTGTTCTTTTTTTTTGAGGTGAGTTTTTCCGCCTTGTCATTTTGTCCAGATAAGATTTGCTTTCTCCTGCTGTGGAATTCCGCTGTTCTTGGTGAGCGAAGTTGGTCTTGGCTGGGTTTCTTGTGGATCTTCTGGGGGAGGGGCCTGTTGTGGTGATTCTCAAGTGTCTTTGCCGCAGGCGGAATTGCACTGCCCTTGCCAGGTGCCGGGCTAAGTAATCCGCTCGGGTTCGCTTTCGGGAGCTTTTGTTCCCTGAGTGCTTTCCGTAGAGTTCCGGAGGACGGGAATGTAGATGGTGGCCTCCCAGTCTCCGGCCCGGAGGAGCCGAGAGCTTGGGGTCCCGCTCCTCAGTGCGCCCTCAGAGAAAAGCGCCCAACCGCCCCTGCCTCCCTGGCCTGCGGTCGCACCTGGAGGAAAGCAGTCAATTGCTGGCACTTGGAGAAAAGCGCCTGGTCACTTCCATCTCCATGACCTCTGGCCGCGCTCTGAGCCCACCCAGCCTGCGACCGGCTCAAGGTAACCCCGGGCTGAGAGCTCACTCCTCGGCTTTGTCGCTGTAGCCGGCTTCCCCGCTCTAATACCTGCGAGCTCTGTCGCACTCAGACACCCCTGGTCCTTCTGTGACCCCGCGGGACCTGGGGTTACGCTGACCCCGCGTGGGCTCCCCCTCCCCCCGCCGGTTTAGCCTCTGGAGCGATGTCCCTCCATGGAGCAGACTTTTAAAAGTCCTGATTTTGTGCTCCGTTGCTCTGCCGCTTGCTAGGAGCCGGCCCTTCCCCCCGCGGTCTGTCTTCCCCTTGCTTTGGATTCACTTCTCCGCAGGTCCTACCTTTCAGAAAGTGGTTGATTTTCTGTTTCTACAATTGTTGCTCTTCTTCCCTTTGATTTCCCGTTGGATTTGTAGGTGTTCGCAATGGTTAGATAAGCTATCTAGCTGATCTCCTGCTACCCGATGTCGTCTCAGCCTGCTTCTTCTCCGCCATCTTGACTCCTCCCCCTTCTTTGCCAATTCGAAAGTCTTTTATTTCTTTTCATTATCTGATTGCTGAGGCTAGGACTTCTAGTACTGTTTTGAACAAAAGAGGTAAGAGTGAGATTCTCCTGTCATGTTCCTGATCTTAAGGGAAAAGCTCTCAGCTTTTCCCAAATTGAGAGTGATATTTGCTGTGGGCTTTTCATAGATGGCTTTTTTATGATATTGAGGTATGTTCCCTATATCCCTACACTCTGAAGAGTTTTAATCAGGAAATGATGCTGTATTTTGTCAAATGCTTTTTCTGCATCTATCGAGAGGATCATATGGTTCTTGTCCTTCCTTTATTAATGTGATTTATCATTTTGGTTTATATGTGAATGTTAAACCACTCTTGCATCCTAGGAATAAATCCCACCTGGTTGTGATGAATAATCCTTTTAATGTACTGTTGGATCCTATTGGCTAGGATCTTGTTGAGTATTTTGGCATCCATATTCATCAGGTATATTGGTCTGTAATTCTCCTTTTCGAATTGGTCTTTTGGCTGGTTTTAGGATCAGGGTAATGCAGGCCTCATAAAATGAGTTTGGAAGTTTTCCTTCTGTTTCTATTTTTTTGAAACAGCTTCAGTAGAATAGTTATTTCTTCTTTAAATGTTTGGCAGAATTCCCGTGGGAAGCCACGTGGGCCTGACTCCTGTTTTTTTGTTTTTGTTTTTGTTTTTTGTTTTTCTGGGGAGGGGGAGGTTTTGATTACCGCTTCAATTTCATTTCTGGTTATTGGTCTATTCAGATTGTCTATTTTTAATTCTTTAAGTCTTGGTAGTTTATAAGCTTCCAGGAAGGCATCCATTTCTTCCAGATTGCTTAATTTGTTGGCATATAGTTGCTGATAATAATTTCTTTTTAAAAATATTTTATTTATTTATTTGACAGAGAGAGAGAGATCACAAGTAGGCAGAGAGGCAGGTGGGGGGTGGGGGGAAGCAGTCCCAGGACCCCGAGACCATGACCTGAGCCGATGGCAGAGGCTTAACCCACTGAGCCACCCAGGCACCCCAGTTGCTTGTAATAATTTCTAATCATTGTTTCTATTTCCTTGGTATTAGCCATGATCTCTTCATTTTCTTTTACAATTTTATTTATTTGAGTCCTTTACCTTTTCTTTTGGGTAAGTCTGACCAGAGGTTTATCAATCTTATTAATTCTTTTAAAGAACCAGCTTCTAGTTTCATTGATCTGTTCTACTGTTTTTCTGGTTTCTGTTTTCCTGATCTCTGCTCTAATCTTTATTATTTCTTTTCTCTTGCATGATTTAGGCCTTATTTGCTGTTTTTTCTCCAGCTCCTTTGGGTGTAAGGTTATCTTCTGCATTTGGGCCTTTTCTACTTTTTTGAAAGATGCTTGGATGACTATGTATTTCTCCCTTTAAGACCAACTTTGCAGTATCTCATAGGTTTTGGACTGATGTGTTTTCATTCTCATTAGTTTCCATGAATTGTTTAAGCTTTAATTTCCTGGTCAACCCATTCATTCTTTAGCAAGATGCTCTTTAACTTCCAAGTGTTTGAATTCTTTCCAATTTTTTTTCTTGTGATTGAGTTCCAGTTTCAAAGTGTTGTGGTCTGATAATATGCCAGGAATAATCTCTGTCTTTTGGTATCAGTTGAGACCCAATTTGTGACTCAGTATGTGGTCCCTTCTGGGGAAAGTTCCATGTACACTTGAGAAGAATAAGTATTCTGTTGTTTTAGGGTGGAATGTTCTGTATATATCTACGAAGTCCATCTGGTCCAATGTATCATTCAGAGCTCTCGTTTCTTTGTTCATCTTCTGCTTAGATGATCTTTCCATTGCTATGAGTGGAGTGTTCAGGTCTCCTATTCATGTATTATTCATGTATTATTCCTACTATTACTCTATTACATACACTATTCATGTATTATTATCAATATGGATTCTTTATTTTGGTTAATAGTTGGTTTATTTGTTGGAGACATAGATATTTACAATTGTTAAATTTTCTTGTTGGATAGGCCTGTTAAATATGATATCGTGCCCCTCTACATCTCTTACTACAGTTTTTGGTTTAAAATCTAATTTGTCTGATATAATAATTGCTACCCCAGCTTTCTTTTGAGGTACATTGGCATGGTAAATTGTTCTCCATCCACTTACTTCCAATCTAGAGGTGTCTCTAGGTTCAAAATTAGTCCGTGTAGATAGCATATGGATGGTTCCTTTCTTCTTTTGCAGTCTGATACCATGAGCCATTTCATGGGAGCATTTAGGCCATTCACATTGAGAGTAACTATTGAAAGATAATTAATTTAGTGTTGTAATATTGCCTGTAAAGTCCCTGCTTTTCTAGATTGTCTCTCTATATTTCTGGTCTATATTATTCTTGGGGTCTTTTTTTCTTTTATAGAATCCCCCTTAGTATTTTTTGCTGGGCTGGCTAGGTCATCACATATTCTTTCAATTTCTGCTGGTCCTGGAAGCTCTTTATCTCTCCATCCTTTCAGAATGACAGGAAGGGTAAAGTATTCTTGGTTTATGTTATTCTCATACTGAATATATCCTGCCAGCTCTTTCTGGCTTGCCAGGTCTCTGTGGACAGGTCTGATGTTATTCTCATGTTCCTCCCTCCATACATAAGAAATCTCTTCCCCATAGATGCTCTCAGGATAGCTTCCTTGGCTCTAAGATTTACAAGTTTCACTATTATATGCTGGGGTGTTGGTCTATTTTTATTGATTTTTGGAGAGATCTTCTCTGCCTCTTGGACATGAAAACTTTGTTTCCCTCTCCAGATTAGGGATATTCTCAGCTATGATTTAATCAAATATACCTTTTGGCCCTCTTTCTCTCCACCCCACCATGTACCTCAGTAATTCTGATGTTGGTTCATTTCATGGCATCATTAATTACTTGACACCTTTCTTCCTGGGCTATTTGTGTCTTTCTCTCTTTTCCTCAGCTTCCTTCCTTCCCATCAGCCTGTCCTCTAGATCACTTTTTTTCTCTTCTGCCTCATTTCCCCTAGCTGTTTGAGCATCCAATTTAGACTGTATCTCTCTCATAGTGTCTTTAAGCTTGGCCTGATTCGATGTCATTTCTGCCCTTAGAGATTTTGTATTGTCATTTATGCTTTTTTCAAGCCTAGCTGTTAACTTTATAATTGCTATCCTGAATTCATCTCTGACATCTTACTTATATCCATATCAATTAGCTCTGTGGTGGAGAACATTGCCTCTGGTTCTTTCTTTTGTTGTGAATTTCTCCTTCTAGTCATTTTTCCCTGAGAAGGATGGGTAAGCCAATGAGCAGAGTCTAAAATATCAACAACCCAAGCAAAATACACCCCATAAAAATCCAAAGTGGTTGGAAACCACCACAGAAAAGCAAGCAAAACCATAATGAAATAAAACAACGAAAAAGGGGATGGGGAAGAGAGACTATAATATCATAGGGTGCAGGGTGATCCACTTGTTCCCTTATTGAATTTGGTCTCTCCATTAGAAGACACTACATCCCAAAATGGCAAAGAAAGCAAAACATGTATGTGTGTGTGTGTGTATACATACACACACATACACACACACACACACACACACATATATGATAGAGGGCTAAATATATTGAATAAAAGGACTAAAATGAAGCATATATCTATAAATCGTAGATGTAAAAAATAAAAGTTAAAAAGCAACTTAAAAACACAAGTTGGTAAGATAAGAATCTAGTTAAAATGGGGAAAAGGTAAAAAAAAAAAAAAAAGAAACAGGACATTTTAGATTGAAAGATAAATGAGTCTTGAAAAAAAACTTGTAGCTCAAGATACTATTTTCCCCTGGTGCTAGAGTTTTACAGTCTTGTGGAATCCGTAAAGCTGTATTGTACAAGTGCTTCCAATCTGTCCCTGGGGGAGGGGCCCTTCCTCTCAGATGTCCTTGTCTCGTGGATTTGCCCCACCCCTTGTCAGGAGTCTGGGCTCAGTGTAAGCTTATTGTCTGTCTGGTTTTTGTTCCCTAGAGGTTTTCTGCACCTCTTCAGAGGATCGGAGCAAAAATGGTCAAGCCCAGCTCTCTGGCCTAGAGCTGAGAGATCGTTGACCCTCCCTCTTCAATAAACCCTTTAGGACAAACATTTTTCATTTTTATGTGTGCCAAACTCTGCAGACTCTTGCCATGTGCATCACTGCAGTCCTCCTGGGGGGAAATCCAAGGGACCTGTGAGCACCCCTGCCCTTTGTGTCCTTGGGACTGCCAGCAGTTGCAGGCTTTTGCAGGCAGGGACCCTGCTCCACTGCTCCTGGGTCATGGCTGGGTGCCGTCTATTGTCCTTTCCAGGACCACCACCACCCTGAGAGCTATTGCCTGGTCATGGCCATAAGTGTTTTGCCCCTCCCACAAGATGGTAAATAGCTCACAATTCCAGTCCTTTTCAGAGTGCTCTGACAAAGACTTGGTCACCCAACAACCCAAACTACAAATCCCTCCTGGGCTCACTGATCATAACCAGTTTCCTGGCTCCACTGCTTGGGCACTCTACCAATTCAGGCATCCCTGTTCATCCTGTGTCTCCTGGGATCCTGAGACCACAGTTACCATCTAGAATTCTGCCCTTTTCATCCCCTGAGCTCCTTTCAGAAAGAGATTCCTCTCATTTGAGCAGATTTCAGAGGGTTCCGATTTTGTGCTCTGGTGTTTTATCACTTTTCAGTAGCCAACATATGGAGGATCCCTTCCCCCCTCCATTTTTCTTCCCATATGTCCCCACAGATTCACAACTCCACACCTCCTACCTTGCAAAAAGCAGTCACTTTTCAACTTGTAGAGTTCCAGCTATATTTTCTTACCTCTCAGGCTGAATTCCTGGGTGTTCAGAATGGTTCAATAGTTATCCAGCTAAATTCAAGTGACCAGATTAAATGAGGTCCCCTACTCTTCTGCCATCTTGCCTCTTTCTCCCGAGTACCTTTTCTTGTACCTGTTTATTTCTATGTCTGCTTTGGAAGAATGTTTATTTCTGTTATTTCCCCCTTTTAAAATTGTGTTGTTATTTTGTTGTTGCGTTTCATGAGTTTTTTATATTTGGATATTAATCAGATATGAAGTATGGAAACACTATTACCCATTCTGTAGACTGCCTTTTCATTTTGTTGACTTTCTTAGCTGTGCAGAAGCAATTTGTTGGGAGCAGTCCTACTTGTTTATTTTTTATTTTTTTATCTTTGCTTTTGGTGTCAAAGGGGAAAAAAACATAGTCAAGTCCAATGTCAATGAGGTAACCTCCTTTGTTTTCTTGTATGAGTTTTGCAGTTTCAGCTATTAATATCTAAACCTTTAATGTATTTTGAGTTGGATATTATAGACGGTGTTAAATAAGATAGGGGTCTGGCTTCATTCTTTAATTTGTGGTTAATATTTCATAAATACCATTTATTGCAGAGACTATCCTTTCTCCATTGTATATCCTCGGCTACTTTGTTAAAAATTAATTGGATAATATATGGACGGGTTTCTTCCTGGGCTGTCTGTTCTGTTTACCAGTGTATTAATTCAATGTCAGTATCATGCTGTTTGGATTGCTATAGTTTTGTGATGTAGTTTGAGTTCAAGAAATGTGATGTTTCCAGCCGTATTATTTCTCAAGATTTCTGTGTCTAGTCTAGGTCTTTTGTGGTTCCATACAAATATTAGGATTATTAGTTCTATTTCTGTGATAAATGCTATTGGAATTTTGACAGAGATGCATTGCATCTGAGGATCACTTTGGGCACAATAGACATTTAAAAATACTCAGTTTTTTCAATAAATGAACATCGAATATTTGTATAATTTCTTATGTTTTTCAACTTTTTTCATCCAAGTTTTGTGGTTTCAGTGTACAGATATTTAACCTCCTTTGTTAAATTTATTCTTAACTATTTTATTCCTTTTGATGCTACCATAAATGACAATGCTGTTTATACTTCTTCAGATATTTTATTGCATAGAATGCAGTGATTTTTGTATATTGCATTCGTATCCTCCAACTTTATTGAATTTTTATATTTTATATATATAAAATATAATTTTTATATTTATATTTTTATATTTTGATTTGCATATGTTGAGCGTTCTCAGATTAAATCTCCCTTGGTGATGGTGTATGAACTTTTTTTTTTTTTTAAAGATTTTATTTATTTATTAGTCAGAGAGAGAGAGAGAGAGAGCGAGCGCACAGGCAGACAGAGTGGCAAGCAGAGGCAGAGAGTGAAGCAGGCTCCCCGCTGAGCAAGGAGCCCGATGTGGGACTCCTTCCCAGGACGCTGGGATCATGACCTGAGCCGAAGGCAGCCGCTTAACCAACTGAGCCACCCAGGCGTCCCGGTGTATGAACTTTTAATGTAGTGTTTAATTTGGCTTGCAAATATCTTTCTGAATATTTCTATACCTATGTTCATCAGAAATATTGGCCTGTAATGATCTTTTTTGTAGTATTCTAATCTGATTTTGGTATCGGAGTAATGGTGGCCTTGTAAAATGAGCTTGGAAGTGTTCCTTTCTCTCCATTTTTTTGGGAAAGAGTTTAAAAAGGATTAGCATAAATTCTTTTTTAAAATGTTTGGTAGAACTTACCAGTGAAGCCATTTGGTATGAGACTTTTCTTTTTGGAATATTTTTTATTACTAATTCATCTCCTTCTTAGTAACTGGTCTCATTAGATTTTCTTCTCTTTTCTTTTTTAAAGATTTCATTTATTTATTTGAGAGGGGGCAAGAGAGAGAGAGAGCACAGGTTGGGGCAGAAGCAGAGGGATAGGGAGAAGCAGACTCCCTGCTGAGCAGGGAGCCTGATGCAGGGCTCAATCCAATGACCCTGAGATCATGACCTGAGCTGAAGGCAAATGCTTAACTGACAGAGCCACCCTAGGTGTTCCTGATCTCATCAGATTTTTCTATTTTTTCATGATTCAGTCTTTGAAGGTTGTATGTTTAGTATGTTTATAGGAATTTATCCATTTCTTCTAGGTTGTTCAGCTTACTGGTGTATAGTTGTTTATAGATATGTTTTACTATCTTTTCTAAATTTGTGTTTTGTAATGTCTTCTGTGTCATATCTTATTTTACTTGTTCTACTCCTCAAATGAGTGGCTGAATGGTAAAAACAGACAAAACCCAAGTATATGTTTCCTAGAGGGATTTGTTTCAGCTTTCAGGAAACAGATGAACAGAAATAGAAACAAGGGGAAAAGACGTTTTATGGAAATAGGAACCAAAAACAGAGAAGTGGCTATACCTATATTGAATAAAATAGACCTTAAGCTAAAGAATGTGACAAGAGACAAAAAGGTCATTATGTAGTATAAGGAATCATTTCAAGACGATGTAACATTTTTAAATATTTATGCATCTAACATAAGAGCAACTAAATATATAAAACATAAACCAACTGATCAGGAAGGAGAAATAGAGACACAGTAAGAGTAGGTGACTACCAAGAACGAATTATAAAGAAATAAAAATCTGAATGAAACAAAAATGAGTAAGGGAATTGAATCAGTTATAAAAACCCTGAACCATCTGTGAAGAGAGAGAGTTTGACTTCTTCCTTGCCAATTTGGATACCTTTTATTTCTCTTTGTTGTCTGATTGCTGTTCCTAGGACTTCTAATACTATGTTGAACAAGAGTGGTGAAAGTGGGCATCCTTGTTGTGTTCCTGATCCCAACGGGAAGGCTGTGAGCTTTTTCCCATTGAGGATGATATTTGCTGTGGGTCTTTCATAGACAGATTTTATGAAGTTCAGGAATGAAGAAGTCAAACTCTCTCTCTTCGCAGATGACATGATACTTTATATGGAAAACCCAAAAAGACTCCACCCCCAAACTACGAGAACTCATACAGCAATTCAGTAATGTGGCAGGATACAAAGTCAATGTACAGAAATCAGTTGCTTTCTTACACACTAACAATGAAAATACAGAAAGGGAAATTAGAGAATCAGTTCCATTTACTATAGCACCAAGAACCATAAGATACCTGGGGATAAACCTAACCAAAGAGGCAAAGGATCTGTACTCGATGAACTACAGAACACTCATGAAAGAAATTGAAGAAGACACAAAAAGATGGAAGGCCATTCCATGCTCTTGGATCAGAAGAATAAACATTATTAAAATGTCTATACTGCCTAGAGCAATCGATACTTTTAATGCCATTCTGATCAAAATTCCACCAGTATTTTTCAAAGAGCTGGAGCAAATAATCCTAAAATTTGTATGGAATCAGAAGAGACCTCGAATTGCTAAGGAAATGTTGAAAAACAAAAATAAAACTGGCGGCATCACGTTACCCGATTTCAAGCTTTACTACGAAGCTGTGATCACCAAGATAGCATGGTACTGGCATAAAAACAGACATATAGACCAGTGGAACAGAGTAGAGAGCCCAGATATGGACCCTCGACTCTATGGTCAAATAATTTTCGACAAAGCAGGAAAAAATATACAGTGGAAAAAAGACAGTCTCTTCAATAAATGGTGCTGGGAAAACTGGACAGCTATATGTAGAAGAATGAAACTCGACCATTCTCTTACACTGCACACAAAGATAAACTCGAAATGGATGAAAGACCTCAACGTGAGACAGGAAGCCATCAGAATCCTAGAGGAGAACATAGGCAGTAACCTCTTCGATATCAGCCACAGCAACTTCTTTAAAGATAGGTCCCCAAAGGCAAAGGAAACAAAAGCAAAAATGAACTTTGGGACTTCAGCAAGATCAAAAGCTTCTGCACAGCAAAGGAAACAGTCAACAAAACAAAGAGGCAACCCATGGAATGGGAGAAGATATTTGCAAATGACAGTACAGAGAAAAGGTTGATATCCAGGATTTTCTGCATGTGGTTGTCCAATTTTCCCAGCACCATTTTTTGAAGAGACTTTTTTTCCATTGGACATTCTTTCCTGTTTTGTCAAAAATAGTTGACCATAGAATTAAGGGTCTATTTCTGGGTTTTCTATTCTGTTCCATTAATCTACATGTCTGTTTTTGTAACAGTACCATACTGTCTTGATGATTACAGCTTTGTAGTATAGCTTGAAGTCTGGCATTGTGATTGCCACCAGCTTTGGTTTTCTTTTTCAACATTCTTCTGGCTATTCGGGGTCTTTTCTGTTTTCATACAAGTTTTAGGATTGTTTTTTCCAGCTCTATGAAAAATGTTGATGGTATTTTGATAAGGATTGCACTGAATGTGTAGATTGCTTTGGGTAGCATAGACATTTCAACAATATTTGTTCCTCCAATCCATGAACATGGAATGTTTTTCCATTTCTTTGTGTCTTCCTCAATTTCTTTCATAAGTGTTCTATAGTTTTTGGGTTTATTCCTAGGTATCTTATGGTTGTTGGTGCAATTTTAAACAGGATTGACTCCTTGATTTCTTTCTGCAGCTTCATCATTAGTGTACAGAAATGCAACAGACTTCTGTGCACTGAATTTATATCCTGGCACTTTTCTGAATTCCTGTATCAATTCTAGCCATTCTTTGGTGCGGTCTTTCAATATTCTATAGTATCATGTTGTCTGTGAAGAATGAAAGTTTGACTACTTCTTTGCTGCTTTGGATGCCTTTTATTTATTTTTGTTGTCTGATTGCAGAGGCTAGGACTTCCAGTAGTATATTGAACAACCATGGTGAGAGTGGACATCCCTGTTGTGTTCCTGACCTTAGGAGAAAAGCTGTCAGTTTTTCCCCGAGGATGATATTCACTGTGCATTTTTCCTATATTGCTCTTATGATATTGAGCTATATTCCTTATATCCTTGCTTGAAGGATTGAGAGGATCATAAGGTTCTTGCCCTTTCTTTTATTAATGTGGTGTATCACACTGATTGGCTGCAACTTCTTAATTGCACTCCAGAGTTCTCTCAGTGCTATTTAGCCACAGGTAGTTGCTAAATTATTGTTTTTGGGGGGCAAAAGGACTGGGACCTCCTCATCCATTGTATCGCTGATGTCATTTCTCTGTTATTCAGCTTTAAATGCTCTTTTCCTTCAGTTGTACATAATTGGATTTATATTCTTTTTAGTTAAATGTAAGAATTAGAATTACTGTTATACAATAAGCTATATGGAACATAAAACGATAATTATGCTTATAAATTTATTTAGTACGTAAATATCAATGTTTGAGAAAGAATAATGACATTTGTATCCAGTTTAGCTTTACACTCCCTGAGAATAACACTATTACATACTTTGGATGTTGAAGAGAAATGCTTTCAAATAGCAATAAAAAATGTACTCTCTTATCTCAGTGTTTACAAATGAAACATCGACACTGAAAAATAACCTGGTGTTCTTATGTTAACTTAAAAGAATTCAAAATAACACATAAAGCAGAAATATCTTTTTAATGCAACACTATATCATTAACTTTCAGTCTGCACTTTGGTGTACATCTGAGTCAAAACCAAATATAACATGCATGTTTAAATTTTTTTATCATAAATTGTGCTTCTTCTTATATAATTAATATGAAACATAGAGTACTTTTAATAAGATGAATGTAACTTCTGTCATTGCACATGTAATGAATATTATCACAGACTGTATTTAAATCTGGAACATATAAAAGAAATCTGGAACATATAATGTGTTGATCCAAAATGACGTTACATTCAAGTAAACTTTTATAATTTACATACTATAGCAGTTATAAAAATATAATTCCAAATTCTCTGATACTTCTAATCAAGAGGTGTGGTCTATGTACCTTCCTATTTAATTGACTGGTTTGTAAGCATTTCCATGAATAATATAAGTTGCAAGTGATTTTCTAGGACTTCTACCTGGCTCTTTTGGAATTCTCAGTCTTGAGCAGCCAGATCATATATAGATCATCTGATCAGCTGTCCCAGCTAAGACAGATATGTGAGTGATGAAACATCTAACTCACATTGTCCTTGAATCACAAAATTCTTTTTTTTAAATGAAGCCTAATTTATCTGCATTTTCAATTGTCAGCTATACTTTATCTATAATATTCAAGCAACCATTGTCTAACCTAAGGTCATAAAAATTTACTCCTATGTTTTAAGAACTTGTAATCTTATAAATTCTTATAATGTAATTTGTAATTTTATAAATTCTTATAACGTAATATTACAAATTTACATATTTATGTCCACAAATCACTTTGAGCTGTGTATAGTGTGACACTGGGATCCAGCTTCATTCTTTTTCATGTGGATACTCCATTGTTCCCAGGATCATTTGTTAAAAAGACTGTTTTCTGGGGCGCCTGGGTGGCTCAGTGGGTTAAAGCCGCTGCCTTCGGCTCAGGTCATGATCCCAGCATCCTGGGATCGAGCCCCGCATCGGGCTCTCTGCTCAGCAGGGAGCCTGCTTCCTCCCTTCTCTCTCTGCCTGCCTCTCTGCCTACTTCTGATCTGTCAAATAAATAAATAAATAATCTTTAAAAAAAAAAAAAAAAGACTGTTTTCTGCCCACTGACTTTTCTTAGTGCTCTCCTAGAAAATCATTTGATCAGCTTTTTGTTTATTCATTTTTTTTTGGTAGAGTTAACATAGGAGTAAAATCATATGGTATTTGTTTTTCTCAGTTTGACTTACTACACTTAACATAACACCCTTTAGGTCCCTTTATGTTGTTGCAAACTATACATACAGAGAACAAACTGATGGTTACCAGACAAGAGAGGGGTAGGAGAATGGGCAAAATTACTGCAAAAGAATAAGAAATACAAGCTTCTAGGTATAGAATCAATAAGTCATGGAAATAAAAGACACAGCATAGGGAATATATTCAATGATATTGTAATAAGTTGGTGACAGATAGTAGCTACACCTGTGGTGAGCATAACATAAGAGAGAAATTGAATTACTACACTGTATACCTGAAACTAATGTAACATTGTGTATAAACCATACTCAAATGAAAAAAAATTAATCATTTTATCATAAATGTAAATTTCATTTCTGATCTCTGTATTTTATTGATCTATATGGCTGTGCTTATTATCAATATTACATTATCTTCAAGTCATAGTAAGTTTTTAAATCAGAAAATGGGAGTCCTCCAACTTTTTTCTTCTTAAGATTGTTTTAGATATTCTAGATTCCTTAAATTTCCATATGAATTTTAGTATCACCTCATCGATTTCTGTAGAATAGGCATCCAGGATTTTGATAGGCATTACACTGAATCTGTAGATCATTTGGAGGGTAATGTGATTTTAACAATAGTAACTCTAACAATCCACAACCAGGGAATGATTTTTCCATTTATTACAACTTGTTTAATTTCTTTCAGGAATGTTCTATAATTTTTAGTGTACAAGCCTGTTTTTTAAGATATTAGTGTTTTAATTCCAGTTAGTTAACATACAGTATTATGTTTGTTTCAAGTATACAATATAGTAATTCAACAATTCCATATATCACCGAGTGCTTATCACAACTTATATGTTCTTTAATCCCCATCACCTATTTAACCCATCTCTCCACCCCTCTCCCTTCTGGTAAGCATCAGTTTGTTCTCTATAATTAAGAGTCTGTTTCTTGGTTTGTCTCTCTCTTTTTCTCCCTTTGCACATTCAATTGGTGAATGAGTAAAGAATATGTGGTACATATATACAGTGGAATATTATTCAACCATAAAAGGAATGAAATCTTGCCATTTGCTACAACAGGGATGGAGATAGAGAGTAAGATGCTAAGTTAAATAAGTCAATGAGAGAAAGACATATACCATATGACTTTACTAATATGTAGGATTTAAGAAACAAAGCAAAAGAGTACTAGTCTTATTTTGTCAAATTCTTGAATATTTTATTGATTCTGATACTATTGTAAATGGAATTGTTTTCTTAATTTCATTTTCTGATTGTTCATTGCTAGTGTATTGGAATACAATTGAATTTTCCATGTCGATCTTGTAACGTAAAACTTTTGCTGAATTCATTTATTCTAATAGGTTGTGTGTGTGTTCTTTAGGATTTTTAAATGTACACATATGCAAAAAGAGAGCTTGCTTTCTTTCTTTCTTTCTTTCTTTCTTTCTTTCTCATTCTTTATTCCTAATTTCTTTTTTCTTTTTCAAGCCTAGTTGCCCTAGGAAGAAACCCCATCACATATCGTCTTTTATTCTAATAATATGGTTCCAGTACATTGAGTAATTGATTTTTGCTTATTAAACCAACTAAGTCTTTCAGGGATCACTGACTTTTGTTTCCCCCTTCTATTTTATTTATTTCTGCTCTAGTCTTTAGTATTTGCTTCCTTTTACTTGCTTTGAATTTAGTTTACTAATTATGGTCTCTCTTTTTCAAAGTAGTAATGAAGGTAACATACTGTTCTTGTTTTTCATTTCATAAAAGTGTCTCTTTATTTCAGTCTATTCATTTTTTAAAAATTTCTTCTCTGTTGTTACCCAGTAAGTAGCATACTAGATATTCCCTTTCTCATTTTTTTTCACTTAACATTATGTCCTGGAAATAATGAAACTGTTTAAAACACAACCTCATTAAAAGTTCATAGTTTTTATTTCAGATTTAGCTTTATGGTAATTTACTTACAACTTTATAAAAATGAGAGAAAATGCTACTGTACATTTGTTTTCAGTTTGAAATCTCTTGATTTCACAGATCTGTTTTTCCATTTAGTAGACTAAATACATTCCTTTTTGTAGCTCAGGATAAAGTACCTGATGAAAATATTGGACTTGAGGATGAAGCAGTATCAAGCACACTCACGCAAATGTTTAAACAAAGAATGAATAGACACAATGGTCAGTATAACAATTATAAATATCTTTAAATTATTTTAAGTTAAGCACATCAAAAGATCTTTTTTCTTTGCTTCTTTTTATGTATTTGTTGGAGCACATGTTTTGCAGATATTTTACGCTTTGACATAAATGTGAATACCCTAAGATAACTAGACAGCTAAAGTAAAAGCTTTGATACATTTTGCTTGATATTTGCATGGTCAGTGACTACTATATAACAAGACTGTCTCCACACACATTCATGAAAACTACACAAATTTTCTACTTCACTTCCGTGATCTATAAAAATAAACAAATTTTACTTACACTGTAGCTTTGCAGTTATCTTCCTTTAACTTTAGCTTCCTTTAACTTCCTTTAAGTTGTCCTTCCTTTAAATGAGGAGAAATACTGCTGATTACTTGGTATATACAAAAGTTTTATAATATATCTGTTTGTTTTTTTAGCATTTCTTGTACCTCAGCAAAAGGATATGGTATCTACTGCAAATCAGTTGCCTGAGGGCATGGCTTTAATTTTAAGAAGACTATCTCAAGATAAGAATCTTAAATCTACCAGAAGTGAGAGCTTTGATAGTAAGTAATTAATTTAAAATCCTGTAAAATTATTTTCAAATAAATTCAGAAGGGTTTTTTTCTATAGTTCATGAATATGTCTGCAATTATTTTGTTCATGCTTCTAGGTCTTCATTGTATGTTCCATAATTACTGAGTTAGATGTTTTAAATTTCTATGATTATGGATTTCTTTATTTCTTGAATTAGGTTTTGCTTCAGAACTTACGACATCATATATATAAATATATGATATTTATATATAAATATAATAATATATAAAACATATAAATATAAAATATAATATATAAAATATATATTTACATATATATTTAAAATTAATAATTTCCCTGGAGGAAAGACCCCTTTGTTTTAATGAAGGGACCCATTTTTATAATTTTTCTGTTTGCCTTAAAAACTACCATATCTGCTATTAATGTAGCTCCTATCATCTTCTGGTTGGCATATGCATGATACTTTACTTTTCTGTTTTGTTCCTTTAACTTTTTTGTGTCTTTATGATTTTTCTTTATCTTTTGTATGAAACTTATAGTTGTGTTTTCAAATTCATTCTGATATCTTTGTCTTTTCATTAGCATTCATAATCACACTTGATCCAGTTTTGGTATTTTGAGGTTATATTGCTCCATTTTACTTGTGCTTTATGTTTTCCTGCCTGATAAGTTTCTTTTACTCTTCTTTGCTCTATATTTTTATAATTTTACATACTTTTCCTTAGACATGTCTGATAACCAATATTTCAGTGTAACTCTAAAGTATGTATAGGCCAAGAGAACTAGAAAATATTACAAATTATTACTAGTAATACTAAATATTAGATTATTTTAAAATTATTGAAATCTGAGTATCTGAAAAATAACAAGATTGATTCTGCTTGAACAGTGAATAATCTGGTCACATATGTTTGTACTTCAATAATTTCTTTTAATAGTTTATTACCACAAAATATGATTTGCTCATATCATTAAGAAATAAGACAACATATTGTTGAGTAATTAATATATATTGTAAATCTAGTACTCCCGTCACAGATCAGGGACTCTTTAGTGAATTTAAAAATCTATCTCCTTATAGCCCAGAGGATGGATGAAATATCGGTTAATGTTTTGCTTAACCCTTAGAGCTGCCAGAGAGATTCAGTAACAAATATAATTATTAAAATTAATAAATCATTTAAATTAATTTATTAGTTTTTATTAAATTTAGCAGAATTTGATTCATCAATTGTATATACCAATACTACCTTACACATATTCACTGTCAAGTTTTTAAAAATTATATTTTTAAATTTCTTATTTCTTGATTTTCTAGAATTTTGTTATTCATTTCGCCATTTATTGAGAGATACATATTGAATTTTCTTACTATGCTTTTAGATCTATCTGTTTCTTCTTGTATTTTTGTACTCTTTTCCTTATACTACTTATGTTTGGGGTGCATGCAAATTTAAAAAATTATGTATTTCTGGTGAACTCCCTTTCTCTTTTGTTAAAGAGATCATCTTACTCTTTGGTAAGGTCTTTTTGAGTTAAATTTTATTTTGTCTGACATTGACATAACTATAGTAGATTTATTTTGTTTACTATATGCAAGTCATATCTTTTTTCATCTATTTTAATTTACACTTTCCTATATTCTTAAACTTTAGTATATCTTAAGTATATCTTAAATAGTTTATAGTTTGCTTATAAACACAGTTTGACTGCTTTTCTTTGTCTCTAGAACACATAATCCCTTTACAATTGTTATAATTATTGCTATATTTAATTTCAGTATTTGGGGTAATTTCTATTTTCCCCATCTTAATTCATTTTTGCTTTCTTTTATTTATGTTGGAATCATTATTTTTATTCATTCTAACTTTTAAATAAATACTGTCTTAAAATTTGAAAACATCTGGTGCACCTGGGTGACTCAGTTTGTTAAGTGTCTACCTTCTGCTCAGGCATGATCTCAGGGTCATGGGATCAAGCCCTGTGTTGTGCTCCTTGCTTGGGGGAGGGGGAGAGGCTGCTTCTCCCTCTCCTCTTTCCCCTCCCTCCCACTTGTGCTCTCTTTCATTCTCAAATAAAAGCTTAAAAAATATGAAAGCTTTTTTAAAAAGTGAATATGCTTTAAAAAATAAGGTCTATGTTCAACTTCTTAATTTTAATATATAGGAACAGAATACCTCCAAGTCCTTTCAATAAAAACACTGTATTTTAAAAATTGTAATTTGCTTAAAATGTTATAAAAATTAGAGGACACTTGGGTGTTTCTTGATATATTTTAATAATTTAGAGGCTTCATCATGAAAAAAATCACGTTTTAATGGATGAGAAGATCTCTTTTCTGTATGAGAAAATGGATAAGAAATCAGAAAAATTTTTTACCTGAAGATAAACTTTTAATATCAAGAAAACAATCTTAAATTAAGAATCTTGGAACTTCCAGAAAACTGTTTTTGACAATCTGAATATGATATGCACCTGTGTGGATGTCTTTGAATTTAGTTCGAATTCGTTGAGCTGCTTTATATGAAGATTGATTTCGATAATATTTGAGAAGTTAATGACTATTATTTCTTTGAAAATGATTTTTTTTTCTTTTTCTTCTTTCTCTGTGAGATGCCCATTTTGAATATGTTGATACTCTTGATAGTTTTCCATCAATCTCTGAGGCTCTGTTCATTATTTTCATTCTTTTTCTTCCTGCTTCTTAGACTGGATAATATCAATATACATCTCCTCATTTTCACTGATTCCTTCTTTGCCTTTAAAAAAAAAAAAAAGATTTTGTTTATTTGAGAGAGAGAGAGAGTGAGTGTGCACAAGAGCAGGGAGAGGGGCAGAGGAAGATGCATGCTCCCTACTGAGCAAGGACCCTGATGCAGAGCTCTATCCCAGGACCCTGGGACAATGGCCTGAGCTGAAGGCAGCCACCTAAACTACTGAACCACTCAGGTGCCTTTTTAATCCTTTGCCTTTTTAATCCTACCTTTGGTTCTTTTTATTTCAATTATTGTGCTTTCACCTATAGAATTTATATTTGATCTTTTTTTAAAAAATTCTATCATGTTATTGATATTCTCTGATGGTAAGATATTATCCTTATAATTTCCTTTAATTCTTTAAGGTATAGTTTATTTTAGTTATTTGAACATATTTTTGAATGCTAGCTTAAAATCTTTGTCTAGACAAACACAATCATCATCACACTCAATGGTGAAAAGTAGAACTTTCCTTCTAAGATTAGGAACAGAACTAGGATACCCACTCTCCCCACTTTTATTCAGTAGTACTGGAAGTCCTAGACAGAGCAATCAGACAAGAAAAGTAAATAAAAGGCATCCAGATTGGTAAGGAAGAAAACCTACACTATTTGCAGGTGACACGATACTACACATAGAAAAATTTAGAGACACCACTAAAAAACTCTTAAACCTAATAAATGAGTTATGTAAAGTTGCAGGATATAAAATTAATACTCAGAAATCTATTGTGTTTCTATACACTAATAAAATAACAGAAAGAATAATTAAGAAAACAACAGAATTTTCAATTGCACTGAAAATTATAAAGTACCTTGGAATGAACTTAATCCAGGAAGAGAAAGACCAATCTTCTGAAAACTATAACATAGATTAAAGGAATTGAAGACAACACAAAGAAATTGGAAAATTCTTCCATTCTTATGGATTTCAAGAATTAATATAATTAAAATGTCCATATTAACCCAAAACAATCTACAAATTCAATGCCATTTCTATCTGTACATTTCACATATCTGGGACAAATAGTCCTAAGACCCTGAATAACCAGAGCAATCTTGAGAAAGAACCAAACTGGAGGTATGAAAATCCATATTTCAAGATATGCTATAAAGCTGTAGTAATCAAAATAGTATGGTACTGGCACAGAAATAGACACATAGATCAACAGAATAGAATAAAGAGCCCAGAAATAAACCCACACATATATGGCAAATTATGAGAAAGAAGTCAAGAATAGACACTGGGGAAAGAACAGTCTCTTCAATAAATGGTGCTGGGAAAACTGGACCACTCTTAAACCATAAACAAAGTAAACTCAAAATGAAACCATAACACTCCTAGAAGAAAACATAAGCAGTAAACTCTTTGACATTGGCCTTAGCCATATTTTTCTCTATAGTTCCCCTCAGGCAATAGAAAAGCAAAAATAAACTATTAGGACTACAACAATATGGAAAACTTTTGCACAGTGAAAGAAACCATTGACAAAATGAAAAGACAACTTATTGAATGGGAGAAGATATTTACAAATGCCATATCTGATACAAGGTTAGTACCTAAAATACATAAAACCTTACATAATTCAACACCAAAACCACAAATAATCCAATTTAAAAGGTGGGAAAAGAACCTGAAGAGATAATTTTTTAAAAGAAGACCTGTAGGGGAGCCTGGGTGGCTCAGTGGGTTAAAGCCTCTGCCTTCATTCCGGGTCATGATCCCAGGGTCCTGGGATCGAGCCCCGCATCGGACTCTCTGCTGGGCAGGGAGCCTGCTTCCCCCTCTCTCTGCCTGCCTCTCTGCCTACTTGTGATGTCTGTCAAATAGATAAATAAAATCTTTAAAAAAAAAAAAAAAGAAGACCTGTAGATGTCCAGCAGACACATGAAAATATGCTTACCATCACTAATCATCAGGGATATGCAAATCAAAACCACAAAGAGATTTTACCTTAGACTTGTCAGAATGACTAAAATCAAAATGACAAGAAATAACAAGTATTGGTGAGTATGTGGAGTAAAAGGAACATTCATACACTATTGGTAGGAATATTATTTGTGAACTGGTAGAAAATAGTAGGAAGATTCCTCAAAATATTAAAAATAAGAAAACCATACAATCCAGTAATTCCACTATTGGATATTTACCCAAAGAATGAAAAAACATTAATTTGAGAACATATATGCACCCCTATGGATTTTTTGTCTGTTTTTCCCTATTTTACAACTTCTAAAAAATTATTCAAATTCCAGTTAACATACAGTCTAACATTAGTTTCAGATGTACAATTTAGTGATTCAACACTTACATATAACACTTGATGCTCATAATAACAATCCACCACTTTGTTTAATGAAGCATCATTTAGCACAATCAAGAACTGGAAGCAGCCAGTTTCCATCAATAGATGAATGAATAAAGAAGATGTTACACACACACACACACACACACACACACACACACAGTGGACTATTACTCAGCCATAAAAAATGAGATTTTGCCATTTGTGACAACAGGGATGAACCTAGAGGGTATCAGGCTAAGTGAAATAGAGAAACACAAATATCATGTGATTTCATATGGAATCTAAACAAAACAAAATGAACAATAAAGTGAAATAATATCTACGTAATAGGGGTCCCTGGAAATGAAGGGAGAGAGACTGAATGTTTATTGAACAAATTATAGCAGAACAAATTATAGCAGAGAAAATTCCTAATCTGGTAGGTATTCAAGTCAAGAAGGCACAGAGAATTCCCCTCAAAGTCAATAAAAATAGGTCAACACTTCAACATATAATAGTGAGGTTTGCAAATTTCAGAGATGAAGAAAAAATCCTGAAAGCAGCTCCAAATAAGAGGTCTTTAGCCTACAAGGATAGAAACATAAGGCTGACAGCAGACCTGTCCAAAGAGAACTGGCAGGCCAAAAAGTACTGGTATGATATATTCAATGTGCTAAATGGGAAAAATATGCAGTAAGAATACTTTATCCAGGAAGCTGTCATTCCAAATAAGAGAGAAAGAGTTTCCAGGACAAAACAAACAAACAAAACTACACTAAACTAAACTAAAGGAATTCATGAACACTAAAGCAGCCCTCCAAGAAATATTAAAGATGATCCCTTGACAGTATGGAGATTCCTCAAAAAATTAAAAATAGAGCTACCCTGTGACCCTGAAATTATAGTACTGGGTATTTACCCCAAAGATACAGATGCAGTAAAATAAGGGCCATCTGTACCCCAATGTTCATAGCAGCAATGGCCACAGTCGCCAAACTGTTGAAAGAGCCAAGATGTCCTTCAACAGAGGAATGGATAAAGAAGATATGGTTCATATATACCATGGAATATTACACAGACATCAGAAAGAATGAATACCCAACTTTTGTATCAATATGGATGAGACTGGAGGAAATAAGTGAAGCAGAGAAAATCCATTATCATATGGTTTCACTTACTTGTGGAACATAAGGAATAACATGGAGGACAATAGGAGAAAGAAAGGAAAAGTGAATTGGGGTAAACCAGAGGGGGAGATGAATCATGAGAGACTGTGGACTCTGAGAAACAAACTGAGGGTTTTGGGAGGGAGGGGATGGTGGGATGGG
This sequence comes from Eira barbara, assembly GCA_020311275.1. Lineage (NCBI taxonomy): Eukaryota > Metazoa > Chordata > Mammalia > Carnivora > Mustelidae > Eira > Eira barbara. The sequence goes on from JAHRIG010000099.1 coordinate 2,133,769, forward strand.
TGAACCTGGTGGTGGGTATTAAGGAGGGCACATATTGCATGGAGCACTGGGTGTGGTGCATAAACAGTGAATCTTGGAACATTGAAAAAATAAAATTAAGGAATAAAAAAATAAAAAAAGTTGATCCTTTGAGCAAAGAGAGAGCCCAAAAGTAACAAAGATCAGAAAGAAAAAATCTACAGAAATAGTAACTTTATAGGAATACAATGGCACTAAATTCATATTTTTCAATAATTACTCTGAATGTAAATTGACTAAATGCTCCAATCAAAAGACAAAATGTATCAAATTAGATGAAAAACATAAGACCCATCAATAAGCTATCCATAAGAGATTCATTTTAGACTCAAAGACACCTCCAGATTGAAAGTGTGGGAATGGAGAACCATTTATCATGCTAATGGACATCAAAAGATAGTGGGAGTACTGATCCTTATTATCAGACATACTAGTTTTTAAACAAAGGACTGTACTAAGTGACTAAGAAGGACACTTTAGCATAATAAAGGTTCTATCCAACAAGAAGGTCTAACAATTGTAAATATTTATGCCCTTAAGTTGGGAGCTGCCAAATATATAAACCAATTAATAAAAAAATTAAAGAAACTAATTGATAATAATGCAATAATAGTAGGGGACTTTAACACCCCACTCACAGCAATGGACAGATCATCTAAACTGAAGATCAGTGACACACTGGGCCAGATGGACTTCACAGATATACTCAGACCATGTCAACCTAAAGCAACAGAATACACATGCTTCTCAAGTGCCCATGGAACATTCTCCAGAATAGATCACGTACTCTGTCACAAATCAGCCATCAATAAGTATAAAAAGACTGAGATCATACCATGAATATATTCAGACCACAGCACTTTGAAACATGAAGTTAACTGCAAGAAAAAATTCGGAAACACCACAAATAAATGGTGGTTAAATACATACCAAAGAGTAAATGGGTTAACCAGGAAATTAAAGAAGAAATTTTTTAAAATACATGGAAACAAATGAAAATGAAAACACAATAATCCAAAACCTTTAGGATGCAGTAAAGGTAGCCATTAGAGGTAAGTAAGTATATAACAATATAGGCCTACCTAAAGAAGCATGAAAAGTCTCAAGTATACAACCTAAACTCACACCTAAAGGAATTAGAAAAGGAACGGGAAATAAAGCCTAAAGCCAGCAGAAGAAGGAAAATAATAAAGATAAAGGAGAAATAAACCATATACGAACGACAACAATAAACAGTAGTACAGATCAACAAAAATAAAATCTGAAACAGGAAGAAATAGAAAATTTGAACAGACCCCAAACCAGCAAGGAAATTGAATTAGTAATCAAAAATCTCCCAACAAACTGGGGTCCAGGGCCAGATATCTTCCCAGGGGAAGACTTACCAGCCATTTAAAGAAGAGTTATTACCTATTCTTCTTCTCCTCAAACTGTTCCAAAAAACAGAAATGAAAGGAAAACTTCCAAACTCATTCTATGAGACCAATATTACCTTTATTCAATATCAGAAAAACCCCTATAAAAAGAATTACAGACCAATATCTCTGATGAACATGGATACAAAAATTCTCAACAAGATACTAGCAAATCAAATCAAACAGTACATTAAAAGAATTATTCGCCATGATTAAGTGGAATTTGTGGTTCAATATTTGCAAATGGATCCATGTGATATACCACATTAATGAAAGAAAGAATAAGAACCGTATGTTCTTCGCAGTAGATACAGAATAAGCATTTGACCAAGTAGAGCATCCATTTTGAATAGAAACTCTCAACAAGTAGGTATAGATGGAACATACCTCAACGTCATAAAGACCATATATGAAATACCCACAGCTAATATCATCCTCAATGTGGAAAAACTGAGAACAGAAATGTCCCCTCTCAACATTATTATTTAACACAGAACTGGAAGTCTTAGCTTCAGCAATCAGACAACAAAATGAAATAAAAGTCATTCAAATCAGCAAGGAAGTATTCAGACTTTCACTACTCGCAGATGCCATGACACGCTATGTGGAGAACCTTGAATATGCCACCCAAACACTGCTAGAACTCATATACAATTCAGAAAAGTTGTAGGATGAAAAAACCAACATACAGAAATTGGTTGCATTTCCATACACCAGTAATGAAGCAATATAATTGCTCTAGCATTGACTAGTAGGAATTTACTCAAGATAATTATTATAAACTTAAGACATGACCTAGACATTGAGAAACTCCCTACTTAGTATGACAAGATGTTCTGTGCCAGTCTTGAGCATATCTGGCCTCATAGCTGGAATCAGTCATTTGTCCTAGAAGCCTTAGTTTTTTTCAAATGGGAAATGTTATTAGAGGCCAAGATCTGAAAACTAATGGCTCCCATTTGTACTGGGGTGTGTGTGTGTGTGTATACACATACAGATACATTTATGTGTATGTAGTTATATGTATTCATGAATGTGTATACACATGTATGTATATGTATGCACTTATATGTGTATATATATGTGTGTGTGTATATGTATGTGTGTTTGTATATATGTATTTATATTGTCAATATATTTATATTTACTCATTTGCTCAATTCTATAAGACCCTGAAATTATTTTAGAATTTATTAGCTGATACTGTCAGAAAAACAAACAGAAGATTTTTACGATTTTATTTCTCTTACCCAAGACTGACAATATATTACTGTATCATGAGTAACTAAATTAGTCCCTTTTTATTCCTTGAGTTGGTTCATTTCTTTTTTTTAAAATGTTAGGTTAGTCACCATATAGTACTTCATTTCTTAAGTTGCTTCATTTTTTGTAAACTATTATTTTTGTTTAGTATAATTTGTTTTTGGAATATGTAGAAATATTAGCCTACGTCCAAAATAAAAATATTTAAGAGAGAGAGAGCATTTTTTTCGGAAGCCTCACTCCTGCGTTCCTCAGTTTATCCCTTCTGTTTTAAGTAAGTTGTTTTCTGGTTTATCATTGCTGTGTTTCATTTTGTAAAAGTAAGTGTCTCTATATTTTTTCTATTTTTTCCCTTAATTCCCCTTCTTGGTCACCTCAAAGGTAATATACTAGATCTGCTTTTAAACTAACATCTGCTTTTTAACTTTTATTTTTCACTTAATATTCTCTCCTGAAAATTTTTGTATGTCACTTTCTGGAGAATGTTTCCATTCATTTTACAGTTTTGTACAGCTGTTTGTGTCAATATACCATTGTTTATGTGATACCACAGTTTACAGTACATATCTGCAGTTACTTAAACAGTAATCTATGCTTGAACATTTAGGTAGTTTTGAATATTATGCAATTACAAATGCTGCCGTAATAAGTAACCTTGTGCGTATGTGTTTTATTGTTTCATCTACGTTTAGGTATTAGCCTAATAATTTGGGTATAAACACCCAAAAAAACTGGAACTAATTTAAGTTAACTTAATTTATACAAATATTTATGAAATAATATTCATATGAAAACACTCATTAAAACTTTTCTCACTGTTTTCATATCTAGCATTGTATTTTTAGTTTTATCAAAAAGAGAGAAAATTCTGCTGTACACTTGTATAAATTTGAAGTTTAGGTATTTCAAAACAGATCTTTTGTTTTCTATTTAATGGGATAAATGTATTTCTTTATGTAGTACCAGATGAAGAACTTATGATTGGGCATGAAGATTCAGTGTCAAAAACCGAAATGCAAGTAGAGAAACAAAAAACTTCTAGAAAGGGAAGATTCACTAGTAAGTATTTTAAAAAACTCTACATATTATTTTAGAGATTTTTTCTTTGACTCACAAAGGTACTGCTAGGATATATTCTGTAGAAATTTTACATGTTAATTTAAAGTGTGAATACCCTAAGATAAAGAACAAAAGAAAAATTATTGATACATTTTGTTTATAATTTCTGATCATAAGACTATTTCATACCCATTGGTCATGTGCTCAGCATCCACCAAGGGCAATAGTAGGTCAGTAATGGTCTCACAAAGAGTGTGTACCTTTCAGTCAGCCCTGGGAAATTACTGGTCCAAAAAACCAATGGGTGTCTTAGACCTGGGTCAGTGTCTTTTTGCAATGGGTTCTAATGGTGAAGAGATGGTAACTTATGCTAACTCCAGAGTTATGTGCCATGAAATCTCTTTGGGTAGAAAGTCAGTAGTCAAAGAGTCCCACCACTATTCAGACTCTCTAATCTTGGGAAGAGAGGGTCAATAGATTCACAAACATCTCCTGTGGAATAAGATGTCTTGTCTTTTGCTTATCTTGCCCTGGAATTTTACCTGAACAGTATTTATATTAATGGTCCAACCGTGTTGCCCCATATGATCAGGATGATATACAGCCCTTGTTGGATAACCTTGTTTGGGCCCACCAGAAGATTGTCATCAATTTGATGAAAAGCTAGTATTCCCTCTGCAAGTGGGACTTTGTTTCACAGTTGCTTACCTGATAGCAGTAGAAAAAGGAAAAACTACTAAAAATTTTTGTGAATGTTTTTTGCATTCCACTTTCTTGCCTTAGACTGAGGTTATAGGTCAGATACTGTTGATTGATTATTTGGATTTGTGCTTATTTTTTTCCATCATTAGGTTCATTAAGTTTGCTTTCAGTTTTAGTCTTCATTCTCATTTTTAAAATTCATTTTTGGAATACGTAATAGTGAACTTTCTTCCAAAAGTAGTAAATATGCAAAAAGAGATAAAGTATCATTCTTTCCCTTACATTCCTCAGTCTTCACCCTCTTCTTACAGGTATCCAACTATATTGTTTTCTGGTTTGTGCTTTTATATTTTATTTTAAAAACCCTGTCCTTTTCCACCCCCTTCATTTCTGTTACTTTCTTTCTTTTACAAAAAGTGGCATGTTAGATATTCTCTATTTCATTTTTTAAAAAATTACCCCTAGAATCCTTCCAAATCATTTTGTAGAGACATTTTCCATTTCTTTATAGCAGTAGGTTTCTCACTGTTTTCATATCTACTACATATTGTACTACATTATGTACCACAATTTATACTATACCATAGTTTATAATATATGCTTTAGTTTATCCAACCAGTTTTCTATATTTGTGTATTTAGGTGGTTTTAAATATTTTGCAATTACAAATAATACTGTAATAAGAAAACTTGTAATATGCATTTTCATTTTTTTGGTCTATGAATATGTAATTGCCCAAATAAAATGTAAGTAACCCCAAAAAGCTAGAGACTAATATAAACATATTTGATACCCAGGAATATTTAAGAGACAATGTGACAGCTTCCACATACATCTATTAAAACTGATCTCACAAGTTCATGTGGATCTATCATTGTGACAGTTTCCTTAAAACTTTACAAAAATGAGAAAAAATCCTGCACAATTATTATTAATTTGTAATCTAGAGATTTCACAATAAATATGTTTTTCCATTTAGTGGACTAAATGTATCTCCTAATGTAGCTCATGATAAAGTACCAGATGAAAAGCTCATTTACAAGAATCAGGATTCAATGTCAAAAACCCAACATCAAGTAAAGAAACAAAGAACCCTCAGAGGGGAAGGACTCTCTGGTAAGTATAACAACCCTAGCTAACATTAAAATATTTTATTTTACTTATGTATTTTTTAAAAGATTTTATTTATTTATTTGACAGACAGAGATCACAAGTAGGCAGAGAGGCAGGTAGAGAGAGAGGGGGAAGCAGGCTCCCCGCTGAGCAGAGAGTCCGATGCGGGCCTTGATCCCAGGATCCTGGGATCATGACCTGAGCCGAAGGCAGAGACTTTAACCCACTGAGCCACCCAGGCACCCCTAAAATATTTTAAATTAAACTCACCTGATGGTCCTTTTTGTTTGGTTCATGAATATGTATTTGAGCACATGTTACAGAATTTTTACACTTTATACTTTATCCTAAGATAATTAGTGAACAGAAACAAAAGTATTGGTACATCTTAGATGGCGTTTTGGTACTAAGATTATTTTATGGCCATGGATCATGTACTCAGCCATGACTCTGTAACAGGCCATCAACTGACTCTCAAAGGGTTTATACTTACAAGGTCACTCCAGGAAATTATGGGTCCATAAATGAAGTGGTTGCCCTTGACTAGTGGCATTGTCTTTCAGCATAGCCTAAAACTGGTACACAGAGATGTGCTAAGACTTATAACTCAAATGGAAAATGTGTATAATAGTGACGAAAGGGAAGGGTAGCTAATAGATCTCTCAGAGGATCTCCAAGGCATCCATTTATCAGGTCTCACTCAAATGTAGAGATCTTTATGGTAACCTGATATTTGAGTGCCATCAAAATACCTCTGAGGAGTGTGGTTCACCAGTAGACAAATAGTACCACTAATTGTTGAGACTTCTCGCATTTATAGGGCCAGAGAAAGCCAAAGGCTTGGAAATTGTCTACTCTCAAGTAAGACATTGTGGCCCTTCCCATAGTGATGCCCTGGAATTTCACTTAGGTTTCAGGTCCTTGTACCATGTCCAGACTAATGTGGTGTCCAATCCTTATTTGCTGGTGCCTTTTTTCTGGCTCCATTTGGATGATGTCATTAATAGAGAGGAAGGTTAGTTGTCCCTCTCTCTGGTAATGGAACTTTTTTCCAGGTTATGGACCTGATGACCTTTATGTCAGGGAATTTAAGGACTCCTCTGGAAGATCAGTAATGGTGTATTGCAGCCCAGTCCACATAAGGGTAAACTGAAAGCAGTATTGAAAAGGGCATTTGTGATGTCTGTTGCTGCATACCAAATTCCCTCATCTTGGAAGACAGCCTCTGTGACAGTCATAATGTTGGGTACTGCTGGTGTCAAGGTTGCACTGCAGCATTAAACTACCTATAATTACTTGAGATTCCAGAAACCCAAAACCTTGTACATAGGTCATTTGGGGGAATTTTGTCTTCCTGAAGCACAAAATGATAGCAGGTATTTTTTTTCCCCTCAGGAAGTTATATTTGAGAGACAAAAACACTAGAGGCTGATAGATGAGTTGGTACACGTATCCTTCTACATATCCCACTAAGTCTTAACTGAAAAAGTTCCTTTCAAGGAAAACAGAGGTTAACATAGACAATATATTTATACCAGTAGTGCACTCAGTAGTGGGCACGATGGCAGTAGAGGTCTGTCTGTGGCGGCCCAATGGTTCTACATGTAGGCAAGTCTGGATAAGAGTCTGGTCTTGGCCTCATACTCTAAACAAGAAAGGATTATTATTTTCCCCTCTTTCTGATGTCATAGATTGTGTGATCATAGATACTTTTGTGCCAGTATCCAAAATCCCAAATGTAATTCTTCTCCATGTTCACTTGAACTCTGACTTTGGTATAGGGCCTTCTTTCTCTGATAAGGACATAGAGCCCTTGGCCTGATATATAGTTTTGTTTATGTTTAAAAAATGATCATTAGGGCTTAAAGTGGGCAGGGTTTTTCATTCGTCTCAAGATTTATTAGAGCATGTATAGGAAATATAACCACTATTAATTATAGGGCTATCACTGCAGACCCTAGGGAAATTCCTCTTGCACCCCCAGTGGCATATCACCTGTCTTGGGCTCCTTGGTAGAGAGCCCATCTATCTTCTCAATTGAGAAAATGTTGTTAAGTAGCTGTTTTTATGGAACTCGTGACCAGGGAAAGAAGGGAAAGAAGGGAAGTCGAGGAGGAAAAAAATACTAAGTTAGGATGGATAAATACATCTTCAAGTTACCTAATAAGTTGGTTTTGGCAGAGGTACTTGAATAATGTCTCAGCTAAGGCCATTAACCTCTCATAAAGAGCCTTCTGAATGCAGGTGCCTAGGGTAGGTATGCAGAATGTGTAAGAATATGGACAGCCCAGAGGGACATGAATCCTTGACAACAACTCCTTCCGGAGATTGTGCTGGCTATCAGGTGTGGAGAAGGCAGCTTTCTCTTATGAGGCGTGTGTGTTTGTATACATATATATACATATATATAAAAAATATAAAATTTGTCTATCATCATCATCTATCCACACACACACATATAGTGAGGCATACACAGACAGACAGACACACACACACACACACACATATTTAGAAATAATAATTTCTTGAGTGCCTGAGTGGCTCAGTGGTTAAGCAACTGCCTTTGGCTCAGGTCAGTTGCAGAATCCTGGGATCGAGTATCAGTCTTCCTGTTCAGCACGGGAGTCTGCTTCTCTCCCCCACCCTGCTCATGGTCTCTTTTTCACTCATCTCTCTTTCAAATAAATAAAATCTTTTTTAAAAAAAGAAATAATAAGTTCTTTAGAGACATGTTTCATTCCAGTCCATTTCCTCGGAGCCTGTTCTTGCCTTCCTCTGTTTTATATGCATGTGTCCTTTCTTTTGTAGTATGAAGTCTAATCTTGAATAACATCAACACACTTATTTGCTTAATCCTGTAATACTTCTAAATTTGTTTCAAAATTGCTTAGCACGTAGTAGTAGAAAAACTAATGTACTAAAAAGAATTTGTTTGTATCCTGTTCTTTTGGCTAAGACTGAAGATATATGTCAACTACCACCAGTTTTCAAATGGTCCCAGAGTGCAAACCCATCTCTGTTTAACTCTGACCATAGTATTGCTCCTCAGGTCCCCTCTTCATACAGGCATTTGGCTGAACCCCTTAAATTGCTTATTTTTGAAAACCTAGAAGTTGGTAAAAGTAGGCAGATTCTCCGATTTATCTCAAAATCCACTGGGAGATATAGAGAGAAGGGCCCTTGTGTTAGTGTTAAGTGTCATCACCATCTGACTCTAATGGTACTATCTTGGGATTCCTACGGGATTCCACTTGGCCAGGTGGTCATTAGTGGAGAGTCTATAATCGACATCTTGAGACCTATTGTTGAGTAACCACACTCAGAAAAGCCCTTAACCAGATGATCCAGGAGTGGATAGCCAATTACCATTTTTAAGTCATTTTCTCTGCTTATCAATATAGCAGTAGCCAATTTTTCATGTCTAGAAATTTGTCAGTTAAAATCCAGATTGTGTGATGAACCAATTGATCTGACCTATGAATAGGAATTGAACTTGATACTAGAAAGTGGGCATGAAAGAACCTAGAAATCTGAGTGTGTTTAACCATCTCATTGTGCACTGTACTCACTCATCACTGTTGAACCTAGGGACCATCAGGATGAATCATCTACACTAGGAAGATGGCTGTAGGTTTGGTCCAAACAAGCTTTTGTTTGTTTTAAAGATAATTTTTAAGGAGAAATTGTAGGTTAAAAGCACAGGTACAGATATTTTCCATATACCCACTGCCCTCACATATGCATAACCTCCCTAATTTTCTCTCTCATTTTCCCTCCCTCCCTTCCTTTCTTCTTTCTTTCTTCCTTCCTTCCTTCCTTCCTTCCCTCCTTCTTCTTCCTCCCTTTCCTCCCCTTCTTTCCTTCCTTCTTCTTTCTTTTCAGAGGGAGCATGAGCACACACATAACCATGGAAGGAGGGTCAGAGGGAGATGGAGAGAGAGAATCCTGAACAGGGTCCATGTTCAGCTCAGCGTAGAGCATGACATGGGACTCAGTCCCACAGCCCTGAGATCATGTACTGAGCCAGAATCAAGAATCAGACACTTAACTGACTGAACCACCCAAGTGCCCTTCACCTCCCAAGTTTTCAACATCACTTCTCAGTGATAAAAGTGGCATTTTTTTTATAGCTGGTGTACTACATTGAAAAAAGTTACAATCATCCAAAATCCATAGTTTCCATTAGGGTTCACCAAACAAGATTTTCAGTGCCAGAGTACTCATCTTGAGTGGATTATACCACTTAGAGACCAAATAGTAGCTAGCTGAAGGAGAAAGTCTTGGGTTTTTATACCCTATTTTATTCCTGACCCTCTTCCTCCTCCCCCTAGAGCAAAATAATCACTGTCAGGGCACTCAGAATGAGTGGGTCTGTCATGATGCACTTAACAAAGTAACACTGTCTTTCACTAAATTTGACAATATGGTGAAGTTGAACCACACAAGTCTGTGAAGTCTCCTTGGATGCTGGGCAAGGTAATCCAGAGGGCTCTACATTTTTTGTCCTTAAACATGAGTTTTGAAAACTCAGCGTGTCATAGCCTGTTCATTATGTTTTACCTAGAGACCCTCAGCAAGATTTTATGACTAACTGCTTTGTTTTCTGGTTTATCTTTCCAGTGTTCCATTTTGTAAAGATAACTATCTCTCTATTTTTCTTCTTATGTATCCTTGTTTCTTTCCCCAAAGGTAGCATATTAGATATTTTATCTTTCAAGTATTTCTTTTCCATTTAACATTATCTCCTAGAAATCTCTTCAAGTCAGTTTACTGAGATCGTCTTCTTTCCTTTTACATTTCCATGAAAAAGAGTTTGTACCACAGTGTATATCATAGTTAATATTACCATAATTTGGGGCGCCTGGGTGGCTCAGTGGGTTAAGGCCTCTGCCTTCGACTCAGGTCGTGATCTCAGGGTCCTGGGATCGAGCCCCGCATCGGGCTCTCTGCTCAGCAGGGAGCCTGCTTTCCCTTCCTCTCTCTCTGCCTGCCTCTCTGCCTACCTGTGATCTCTGTCAAATAAATAAAATTAAAAAAAAAATATTACCATAATTTATGGCATATATCATAGTTTATTTAATCAATTTCCCATGCTTGTACATTTAGGTAGTGTTTAGTACTTTGCAATTAAAATATTTTACATGAATAATATTGTCAATATGCATCTTGATCATTTGATCCATTTTTAGGTAGTTTTTCTCTTAAATTGTGGTATAAAAAGATATGAATAAAACAACCATTTTAACAGTTTTTAAAATTATCGAAATGTAATTGAAATACATTATATTTTGTGAAAAACATATCGATTCAACAATTCTAGGGGCATTTTAGCTGGCTCAGTTGGTACAGCATGCAACTCTTGAGCATGGAGCCTACCTAAAAACAAAACAAAACAAAACAATTCTATATCTTATTCAGTGATCACCACATTAGGTGTGGTCACTATTTGCCCACCATGAATTGTTATTCCAATAATATTAACCATATTCCTATGCTGTGATTTTTATCTACATGACTTATTCATTTCATAACTTAGAAGTTTTCTTTCTTAATATCCTTTTCATCTGTTTCAGCCATCCATCCACTCACCCCTTCTGGCAACCACCAGTTTGCTCTCTTTATTTAGGAGTCTCTTTTTTTTTTCCTTTTTTTTTCATGTGTTTTGTTTCTTAAATTCCACATATAAATGAAATTCTATGGCATCTGTCTTTCTCTGTCAGACTTATTATTTTTTCTTTTTTAAAATTTTTTATTTAAATTCCAGTTAGTGCAATATTAGTTTCAGGTATACAATAGTGATTCAACACTTCCATATGATACCGAGTACTCAACACAAGTAGACTAATCCCCATCACCTATTTAACCCACTTCCCCTCCCACCTCCTTTCTGGTAACCATCAGTTTGTTCTCTATAGTTAAGAGCCTATTTCTTGGTTGACCGCTTTTTTTTCCCCTCTGCTTGCTTGTTTTATTTCTTAAATTCCTCATACGAGTGACATCATGTGGTATTTGTCTTTCTCTGACTGACTTATTTCACTTAGCATAATACTGTCCAGCTGCACGCATCCCAATGTTTATAACAGCATTATCAACAATAGCCAAATTATGGAAACAGCCCAAGTGTCTATCAACTGATAAATGGATATAGAAGAATATGTATATATGAATATAATATAATATGCCATCTGTCAGACTTAATTGATTTAGCCTAATACCCTCTAGCTTTATCCTTATTGTTGCAAATGACAAGATCTTATTCTTTTTTTCTTGCTGAGTAATATTCTTTTGGGATATATGTGTGTGTGTGGTGTACACACCAAATCTTTATCCCATCACCTATCAGTAGACACTAAGGTTACTTCTATATCTTCACTATTGTAAATGACGCTGCAGTAAATATAGGGGTACATATATCTTTTTGTATTAGTGTTTTCATTTTCTTTGGGTAAGTACCCAGTAGTGCAATTACTGGATAGTATGGTATTTCTATTTTTAAATTTTTGAAGATCCTCCTTTCTTCTGCAGTGATTACCTCAATTTACATTCTCACCAGCAGAACACAAGGGGTTCCTTTTCTCCACATCCTCACCAACACTTGTTATTTCTTATCTCTCTATTACTAGCTATTCTGACTAGTGTGAGATGATATATCTCATTGTGGTTTTGATGTGCATTTCCCTGATGACTAGAGATGTTGAACATCTTTTCATGTATCTGCCACCTAGATGTTTTCTTTGAAGAATGTCTATTCAAGTCTTCTGCCCATTTAAAAATCCATTGTATTTTCAGAGGGAGGGGTGTGTGTTGAGTTGTATAAGTTCCTTACATATTTTGTGTTGGAACACCCAGATAAACAACATAGCCATTTACCTAAGGAACTAGAAAAACAAAACCCAAAGCTACTAGAAGAAAAAAAATAAAAATTCTATAGTGGAAATAAATAAAATAGAGACACTCCCCCAAGCTGGATCCTTGAAGAGATAGACAAATTTATCCAGGCTCATCAAGAAAAAAAGAGAGTGGACACAAGTAAAATTAGAAATGGTGGAGAAATAACAACCAACACCACAGAAATACAAAGAATTATGAGAACATTATGAAAAATTATATGTAAAAAAAAAATTATATGTCAAAAATTTGGACAACCCAGAAGAAATGGATAAGTTCCTAGAAACACGTAATCTCCCAAAACTAAATCAGGAAGAGAGAAAATATGAACAGACTGATTTCTAGTAGTAAAATTGAATTGGTAATCAAAGCCTCCCACTAAGCAAAAGTCCAGTGTTCACAGGTGAATTCTATCAAATATTTCAAGAAGAGTTAATACCTATTCTCAAAATATTCCCCAAAAATGAAGTGTGAAGAGAACTTCCATTTATTATGAGGCCAACGTTACCCTGATACGAAGACCAGATAAAGACACTACAGGCAAATATCTCTGATGAACATAGTTGTAAAAACCCTCAAAAAATATTAGCAAATTGAATGCCATAGTGCCTTAAAAGGACCATTCACCATGATAAAGTGGGATTTATTTCAACGATGCAAGAGTGGTTCAGTATTTTCAAATCAATATAATATATTATGTAAACAATATGAAAGATAAAAACTATACAATCATCTCAACAGAAGCAGGAAAAGCACTGATAAAAACTCTTAATAAAGTATGTTTAGAGGAAGCGTATCTCAACATGATAAAGTCCATATATGAAAAATCCATAGCTAACATTATACTCAGTGGTGAAAAACTGAAAACTTTTCTACTAAGATAAAGAATAAGATAAGGATTTCCACTCTCACCACTTTTATTCAGCGTAATACTGTAAGTCCTAACCACAGCAATCAAACAAGAAAAATAAATGAATAACGTTAAAATTGATAAGGAGGAAGTAAAACTGGTACTATTCGCAAAGGACATACTATATATAATCCCAATAGACTCCACCAAAAAGCTATGAAAACTAAAAATGAATTCTGTAAAGTTGTAGTTTACAAAATTAATATATAGAAGATTGTTTCATTTCTGTAATCTAATAATGAAGCAGCAGAAAGAGAAATTAAGGAAATATTCCCATTTACAATTGCACCAAAAAAGAATAAAATACTGAGGAATAAAATAAGCAGGTAAAAGACCTATGTGAGAAATCTACTAGACATCATTGAAAGAAATTGAAGACAATACAAACAAATGGAAAGATGTACCATGCTTATGAATTGGAAAAATTAACATTTTTAAAATGTCCATACTTCCCAAGGCAGTCTACAGATTCAGTATAATCCCTATCAAAATACCAATATCACTTTTCACAGAACTAGAAAAAATAACCCAAAATATGTATAGAACCACAAAAGACCTCCAACCTAGAAGAAGAACAAACCTTGGGAGGCATTGCAATCTTAGATTTTAAGATATACTACAAAGCCATAGTAATCAAAACAATATGGTACTGGCACAAAGTAGACACATAGATCAAAGGAACAGGATAAAAAGCTTAGAAATGAACCCATGCCTGTATGGTCAATTAAACTTTGGCAAAATAGGCGAGAGTACACAATAGGGAAAAGATAGTCTTTTCAATAAATGGTCCTGGGAACTGGACAGCTGCATGCAAAAGAATGAAATGGGACCACTTTCTTTCACCATACACAAAAAGAAATTCAAAATGGATTGAGTGAGACCTGAAACCGTAAAATTCCTATAAGAAAATACAGACAGTAATCTCTTGGACATCAGCTTTACTAACATACTTATGCATATATATCTCCTCAGGCAAGAGAAACTAAAGCAAAAATAAACTATTAGGCCTACACTAAAACAAAAACTTTTGTACCTAAAAAGAAATCATCTCAATAATCTTTTAAATTGTGTACCTTTATTGTAAATGTGTTATACATCAATAAATTATTAAAGATGAAACAAATTTCTGGAGAAACATTAAGTGAATTCATCACCAGTATACCTATACTAAAAGAAAAAATAATAAAGTGTTCTTTATAACTAAGAAAAATAATGATGTATATTCTTTTTTTAAAGATTTATTTATTTATTTATTTGACAGAGAAAGATCACAAGTAGACAGAGAGGCAGGCAGAGAGAGAGGGAGAACAGGCTCCCCACTGAGCAGAGAGCACAATGTGGGGCTCGATCCCAGGACCCTGAGATCATGACCTGAGCTGAAGGCAGAGCCTTAACCCACCCAGGTGCCCCTGACATATATTCTTTAAAAATACAAACAAACAAACTTTTCTATTTTACTTGTAACTATAATCAACTTTCTGGTTTTTAGAATTACAAGTTACATAACATATATGTACAAGTTTGAACATTAGCAGCATTAACAATTTTACTAACCTTTTCCATTTGTAAAGCATTTTACATTTTACAGAATATTTTGCCATTTCCATTTCCATTTCATTTCATTTGATCTTTCTCATAACTCTAACAGGAACAACAGATTAAGGAAGCTGACAAAGAAGTTGTATGGCTTGGTGATCCTAGGATTAGAATTGCTTATTCCCAATCTAAGGCGTTTTGTACTTCACATGGGTATCTTTCCAAAACATTTACAAAACTATTATTTCAAGATAGTGCTAGGTTGTAAGCATGCTAGGGGGTACAAGATAGCCCCCCTTCATGGTGCAACAGATAAATAGTAAACTGAGATTCCTCTGGTATTCTGGGCTGGGGTCCAAAATGAGGTCATTAGTAATAATCACCCTTGTTTGACTGGTTCCTGTTCCTGCCTAATAGGGTCTGACCACAGTCACCAGCAAATCGTACCACCATTGGTGGTAGCTGAAAACATTGAGTGGGGTCCTACATGAGCTCCCCAAACAGTTTGATCAGTTACCCAGAATTATTCCTGTCATTTTTTAAAAAAATATTTTATTTCTTTTACAGAGAGAGAGAGAGACAACAAAAGAGGGAACACAAGCAGGGGGAGTGGGAGAGGGGGCAGCAGTCTTCCTGCTGAGCAGGGAGCCTGACACGGGGCTTGATTCCAGGACCCTGGGATCATGACCTGAGCCAAAGGCAGACACTTCATGACTGAGCCATCCAGGTGCCCCTCCTTTTTAAATTTTTTTAAAAATTAATGTATTATTATTATTGCTTTCAGAGGTACAGGGCTATGATTCATCAGTCTCATATAATACCCAATGCTCATTACATCACATGCCCTCTTTAATGTCCATCACCCAGTTACCTCATCCCTCCACCCCTCTCCCCTCCAGCAACCCTTGGTTTGTTTCTTATGACTGAGTCTCTTATGGTTTGTCTCCCTGTCTGATTTTATCTTGTTTTATTTTTTACTCTCTTCCCCTATGATCCTCTGTTTTGTAAATTATACATATCAGTGGATCATATGATAATTGTCTTTCTCTCATTGACTTATTTGGCCTAGCATAATACCCTCTAGTTCTACTAACATTATTGCAAATGGTAAGATTTCTTTCTTTCTTTCTTTTCTTTTTTTTTGGTGGCTGAGATTATATATATATATATATATATATATCACATCTTCTTTATCCATTCATGTGTCAGTGGGCATCTGGGCTCTTTCGATGGTTTGGCTATTGTGGACATTGCTGCTATAAACATTAGGGTGCAGTTCTCCTTCAGATCACTACCTTTGTATCTTTGGGTAAATACACAGTAGTGCAATTGCTGGGTTGTAGGATAGCTCTAGTTTCAACTTTTTGAGGAACCGCCATGCCAAGTGCTGTGGAGTACTTTTTCATGTGTCTGTTGGCCATTTGTATGTCTTCTTTGCAGAAATGTCTGTTCATGTCTTTTGCCCATTTTTTAATTGGATTATTCATTCTTTGGGTGTTGAGTTTTCTAAGTTCTTTATAGATTTTGAATACTAGCCATTTATTTGTTATGTCATTTACAAATATTTTCTCCCATTCTGTGGGTTGCCTTTGCTGACTGTTTCTCTTGCTGTGCGAAAGCATTTTATCTTGCTGAAGTCTCAAGAGTTCATTTTTTGTTTTGTTGCCCTTGCCTTTGGAGACATGTCTAGCAAGAATTTGCTACAGCTGAAGCCAGCAAGGTTGCTGCCTATGTTCAACTCTAGGATTTTGATGGATTACTCTTTCACAGTTAGGTCTTTCATCCATTTTGAGTCTATTTTTATGTATGTGTAAGGAATTGGTCCAGTTCCATTCTTCTTCATGTGGCTGGCCAATTTTCCTGGCACTGTTTATTGAAGGGACTGTCTTTTTTCCATTGGATATTCTTTCCTGCTTTGTCAAAGATTGGTTGACCATAGAGGTGATTGGCCATTTCTGGGTTTTCTACTCTGTTCCATTGATCTATGTGTTTGTTTTTGTGCCAGTACCATACTGTCTTGATGCTTACAGATTTGTAATAGAGCTTTAAGTCCAGAATTGTGATGCCACAAGTTTTGGGTTTCTTTTTCAGCACTGCTTTGGCTATATGAGGTCTTTACAGGCTCCATACAAATTTTATGATTATTTGTTCCGGCTCTGTGAAAAAGTTGATGGTATTTTGATAGGGGTTGGCTTGAATGTATAGATTGCTCGAGATAGCACAGACGTTTTAACAATATTTGTTCTTCCAACCCATGAGTATGGAACATTTTTCATCAATTTCTTTCCTGAGTATTCTGTCACTTTCTGAGTACAGATCCTTTGCTTCTTTGGTTAGGTTTATTCCTAGGTATCTTGTGGTTTTGGGTGCAATTGTAAATGGGATAGACTCCTTAATTTCTCTTTCTTCTGTCTCATTGTTAGTGTATAGAAATGTGACTAATTTCAGTGCATTGGTTTTATATCCTGTAAATGTTTTGAATTTCTGTTCTGCTATTTTGGTTTCTTTTTCATTGATTTCTGCCCTAATCATTATTATTTTACTTCTCCTGCTAAGTTTAGGCTTTATTTGCTATTCTTTTTCCAACTCCTTTAGGTAGGTGTAGTGTTAGGTTGTGTATTTGAGACCTTTCTTATTTCTTGAGAAAGACTTGTACTGCTATATACCTTCCTTTTATGAACACCTTTGCATCCCAAAGATTATGAATAATTGTGTTTTCATTTTCACTTGTTTCCAAGAATGTTTTGAATTCTTTAATTTCCTGGTTGACCCATTCATTCTTTAGTAAGATGGTCTTTAGCCTCCATGTATTTGAGTTCTAGCCAAATTTTCTCTTGTGACTGAATTCTAGTTTCAAAGCATTGTGGTCTGAAAATATGTGGGGAATGATCCCAATCTTTTGGTACCATTTGAGATCCAATTTGTGACCCACTATATGATCTATTCTGGAGAATGTTCCATGTGCACTCAAGAAGAATGTGTATTCTGTTGCTTCAGCATGGAATAGTCTGAATATATCTAAAGCCCACTTGGTCCAATGTGTCATTCAAAGCCCTTATTTCCTTGTTGATCTGCTGCTTAGGTGATTTGTCCATTGCAGCGAGGGAGGTTTTAATGTCCCCTACTATTATTGTATTACTATTGATGTATTTCTTTGATTTTGTTATTAATTGGTTTATATAATAGGCTGCTCCCACGTTAGGGGCATAAATATTTACAATTGTTTTATCTTTTTGTTGGATAGAGACTTTAAGAATGATATAGTGATCTACTACATCTCTATGGTCTTTGGTTTAAAACATAATTTTAAAAAAATACAATCTGATATAAGGATTGCCACCCTAGCTTTCTTTCGATGTCCATTAGCAAGGTAAATGGGTTTTCCACCCCCTCACTTTAAATATGGAGGTATCTTAGGGTTGAAAATGAGTCTCCTGCAGGCAACATATTGATGGGACTTACTTTTTGATCCTATCTGATACCCTATGTCTTTTGACTGGGGCATTTAGCCCCTTTGCATTCAGGGTAACTAGTGAAAGAAGAATTTAGTACCATTTTATTACCTGTAAAGTGACTGCTTCTGTATATTATCTCTGTTCCTTTCTGGTCTATG
The DNA here is from genome assembly GCA_020311275.1 of Eira barbara. Classification (NCBI taxonomy): domain Eukaryota; kingdom Metazoa; phylum Chordata; class Mammalia; order Carnivora; family Mustelidae; genus Eira; species Eira barbara. The sequence goes on from JAHRIG010000099.1 coordinate 2,152,286, forward strand.
TTGGCTTTGGGCTCTTTCTTTGCTTAGAGGATCCCTTTTAATATTTCTTGTAAGGCTGGTTTGGTGATCATTAATTCTTTTAGTTTCTGTTTGTCCTAGAAGCTTCTCATCACTCCTCTGTTTTCAGTGACAGCCTAGCTGGATAAAGTATTCTTGGGTGCGTATTTTTCTCATTTATTACCCTGAGTATATATCATGCCAGTTCTTTCTTGCTGGCCAGGTCTCTGTAGATAGGTCTGCTGCTAATCCAATGTTTCTACCCTTGTAGGTTATAGACCACTTGTCCCCAGCTAGTTTCAGGATTTTCTCTTTGTCTCTAAGATTTGCAAGTTTCAGTATTATATGTTGGGGTGTTGACCTATTTTTATTGATTTTGAGGAGGGTTCTCTGTGCTCCTGGACTTGGTTGCCTGTTTCCTTCTCCAGATTAGGGAAATTCTCTGCTATAATTTTCTCTAATATACTTTCTGCCTCTCTCTTTCCTCTTCCTCTGTGTATCCTAATTATTCTAATATTATTTTGCTATATCTCTTGAATTCTCCCCTCATGATCCAGTAGTTGTTTATCTCTCTTTTTCTCAGCTTCTTTATTCTCCATCCTTTTTTCTATATATCATTAATTCTCTCTTCTGCCTCATTTATCCTAGCAGTTAGAGTTTCCATTTTTTATTGTACTTTATTAATAGCCTTTTTTTATTTTGACCTGGTTAGATTTTAGTTCTTTTATTTCTCTGGAAGGGGATTTTCTAGGGTTTTCTTTGCTTTTTTTTTATGCTTTTTTTTTTTTTTAATGAAATGAGGCTTGTCACCACCTCCACTGGAACTAAGGCCTTGTGAAGCTCTCTAGTTGGGATACCTACTGTAAGCTGGGGTTTATCTTGTCTTGTAGGGGAGGGGCTCACCATGGTGGAACTGAGTTAAGCTTGACTGAGAGGGGCAGTTACACTGGAGCAAGGCAGAGTGGGGCTTATTGTAGTTAGGTTAAATAGCCTGTGTCTGCACTGTGCTGCTTCCTGCAGATGGCTTTGTGTTTTTGCAGAAGGGTGAGGGAGGGAAATGGCACAAGTTAGTTCCTTCGTTTCCACAGAATGTTGCTTCTCAGGGTCAGGCTCTGAAAGAGCAAATAACCTCCCTACTATGTATCATATCAATGTTTCCATATTGTATGCCTTTGAGCTTTTTGCCTGCCTTCTCTCCTAAGGGTGGTACTGTGTTCTCTAGGGTCTATCCCAGCCAAGCCCACTGACCTTTAACACTCTAGACTTTGAGCCTCCCTGGTTGCAAGAACTCATGAAATTCAGCCTTTCTTGTTTTCCAAGTCAATTCCTGTGGGAAAAGTTTCTTCTTGTTTGTTCCCCTGTGTATTTCTCTCTCTTTCACCCTTCTCTGCAATTGTGGCACCCTACCCTCAGCATAAGCTCCCAGGGATCATTTCTCCCTTAAACCACATCTCTGCACTTTCTAGTTTCTTTGGTGTAGCTCTTCTCTGTCTTTAGTTGTGGAGTTTGTTTTGTCAGTCTTCAGGCCAATTTCTGTGGTATTTAAGATGATTTCGTAATTATCTAGTTGTATTTATGAGATGAGATAAGCCTAGGAAAATGCTGTCATTCTCCTATGTCTAGTCTATTAGTCTTATGTGTCTTGATGCCACTAGAAAAATATTTATTTTTGATTTGTAATATGTTTTAAATTATTAAATGTTTTATGTTATATGTTTTGAAATTATTAAATGTATTATTAAATGTTATGTTTCGAACTTTGTTATTACTTTAAAAGATCATTTGGCTATGTGGGACTTCTTGAGATTTTGTATGAATTTTAAAATTTCTATTTCTACAAAAAAATGCATGTGGATTTTTATAGTGATTACACTGAATCTGTAGATTTCCTTGGGCAGTACTGATGTTTTAATAATATTAATTTTTCTAATACATGAACATAAGTTGTATTCCCCTTTATTTGTGTCTTCTTTAATTTTTTTCAGTGATGTTTTATAGTTTGTAATTTACATGTCTTTTGCCTCCTTAGTTAAATTTATTCCTATTTTATTATTGTTGATGGACTTGTTTTTTTGTAATTAGTTTCCTTTTCATATTTTACATCAATAGTTTATAGAAATGTACTTGATTTTTGTACATTGATTTTGTATCCTGAAATTTTGCTGAATTCAGTTATTAATTCTAATACATTTTGTGTAATTCTTTAGAGTTTTGTATGTATAAGATCATGTTATCTTTCAACAGGGAAAATTTTACTTCTTCCTTTATAAAATTCCATTTTGTTTATTTACTTACTTCTTACCCATGTGCTGTGATTAGGACTTTACATATTTTGTTGAATAGAAATAGGGAGAGTGTGTATCTTTGCCTTGTTTCTGATCTCAGAGGAAAAATTTTTGGTCTTTCATCATTAGTTATGAGGTTAGCTGTGTGCTTTGCATATATAGTCTTTATTATATTGGTATATTCCCTTTAAGTGATAGTTTAGATTTTTTTTTTAATCATGAAAAGATGTTGAATTTCCTCAAATGCTTTTCCTGAATCAGTCGAGATGGTCATTTTTTAAAACATTGTTAAGGTGATATATCATATTAATTGATTTTCGTACATTGACTCATCCTTGCATTCCAAGAATAAATCCCACTTGGCTCTGGTGTTTAGTCCTCCCCAAAAGTTCTTGAATTCTGTTTGCTAATGTATTGTGGAGGAATTTCTTCCCTATTTATCAGGGATAGTGCCCTGTAATTTTCTTTTCATGTATTGCATTTATCTGATTTTCATGTCAGGGAATTCTGGCCTAATAACTTTGGAAGTATTGTCTTTCATTCAGTCATTTGGGTGAATTTGAGAAGCATTGTTCTTTTAATATTTGATAGAATTCTCTAGTGAAGCTAACAGGTCCTGGTCTTTTATTTGTTGCAGGGTTTTTGATTACAGGTTTAATCTCTTTACTAGTTGTTGTTCTTTCAGATTTTCTGTTTATTCATGATTCAATTGGTATGTTGTGTGTTTCTAAGAAGTTATTCATGTCTTCTACGTAATCCAGTTAGTTGGCATGGGATCGTTTGTAATATTCTCTTATGAGCCTTTTTATTCCTGTGGCATTGATTATAATGTAGTCTTCATTTTTGATATAATTATTTGAATATTTTTCCTTTTCATCTTAGCTAATCTAGTGAACTTCTTCAATTTTTTTTTTTTTTTTTTGGTTTTTTCAAACAACCAGTTCCTGGTTTCATTGATTTTCTTTATTGGTTTTCCATTTTCTATTCCATTATATCTGCTCTAATATTTATTTCCTTTATTCTGCTACCTTTGGATTAGTTTTTTCTTCTTTTTCTATGTCATTGAAGTGCAAAGCTGTTTTTTGGGGGGGATCTTTCTTTCTTTTTATTTATTTATTTTTAAAGATTTTATTTATTTATTTGACAGAGAGAGATCACAATTAGGCAGAGAATCAGGCGGGGGTGGGTGGGTGGGGAAGCAGGCTCCTTGCTGAGCAGAGAGCCTGATGTGAGGCTCGATCCCAGGACCCTGGGATCATGACCTGAGCTGAAGGCAGAGGCTTTAACCCACTGAGCCACCCAGGCGCCCCTCTTTCTTTCTTTTTAATGTAAATGTTCACAGCTATAAATTTACCTTTTGAAATGACTTTTACTACATTGCATACATTTTGGATGTGTTTTCATTTTCATTTATCTCAAGATATTTTCTAATTTTCCTTACAATATCTGCTTTGACCCATTTTTTTTGAGAATGTATTTTAAATTTCCAGTATATTTGTGGGTTTCTCAGTGTTTCTGCCATTGTTAACTTTTAAACTTTTCATTGTGATCAGAAAAGTTGGTTTGTATGATTTCATGCTTTCAGATTTTTTTAAGACTTTACCTTGTGGTCAACATGTGGTCTGTCCTGACGAACGTTCCTTGTTCCATGTGCCCTTGAGAAAAATGTGTACTTCGCTGTTGGAATTTTCCGCAAAAATCTGTAATGCCCAACTGGTCTATAGTGTTGTTCATGAACTCTGATTTCCTTGTTCAAAGTGGGATATTAAAGTCTACTACAATTTCTGTTTTATTATCTTATTGTCTATTTTATGCAGTTGGCTAGTATTTGCTTCATATATTTAGAAGTTTCATGTTTGGTGCATATATATTTATATTTATTATATATTCTTGGAGAATTGAGTTTTTATTATAAGATGCTTTGGGGTCCCTGGGTGGGTCAGTCAGATAAGCATCTGACTCTTGATTTCAGCTCAGGTTGTGATCTCAGAGTATGGGTCTCTGTGCTCGGCATGATGTCTTCTTGAGATTCTTCCCTTTTCTCTCTGCCTTTCCCCCTGCTCATGCTCTGTCTAAAATAAATAAATAAATAAATAAATAACATATCTTTATAAGATGTCTTACTTTGTTTTTCGTAAGAGTTTTTGACAAAATTCTCTGTTGTCTGTTAATAATTTAGCCACCCCTGCTCTCTTTTGGTTATTATTTACATGGAATATCTGTTTCCATCCTTTTACTTTCAGTCTATATATGTCCTTAGATTTACCATGAGTCTCTTATGGATACCATATATGTGGGTCTTTGTTGTTGTTGTTATTTTATTTGTTTGTTTTTGTGATACATTCATCTACTCTTGCAATTTTTTGATTTGGGAGTTCAACCTATTTACATTAGTAGGTTGTGTTTTTCTAAAAATTTTTTGATTTAAGTTACCCAGTTAGATAGCATACAATTGGATAGGGAAGGACTTATTACTGCCATTTTGTCCATTTTTTTGTATCATGCCTTTTTTGCTTCTCATTCCTTACTGTTTTCCTTTGTCTTTGACTTATTTTTTTTTTATAGTGACGTGCTTTGCTTTCCTTTTCATTTTCTTTTGCGTACTATATTAGTCTGCTCAGGGTGCCATAACTAAATACCATAGACAAGTTCACTAAATAAGCAATTTATTTCTTACACTTCTGGTGGATGAAGTCCAAGATCAAGGTGCTGGTAAGATAAATTTCTTGGCTTAAGAGTATCTACCATTTTCTGTGTACTCATATAACCTTTTCTTTGTGTGCACATGGAAAGAGAGAGGGTCTCTGCAAGTGTACACATGGGCACATTCTCTGGTATCTCTTCTTACTAAAATGCTAATTCTGTTAGAATAGGGCCTTCCCCCTGAGATATCACTTAACTTTAATTAGTTTCCTAAGCCCTATTTTCAACCATCACATTGGGATTAGGGATTCAACAGTAAATTTTGGAGGATACAAACATTCATTACCTAACATATATATTCTATAAATGTTTTTGTTGTGGTTACAATGGAGATTACATTGAACTTAAAGTCACAACAATCAAACACATACTTCAGTCACAGAACTGTTCTGCTTTAATGTTCTTCCCTACACTTTACTTAATGATATCACAAGTTCTATCTTTATATATTGTGTGCCTAATAACATAGATTTATAGTTTTTATATTTTTCTCTAAATTCTATGTAAGAATTAAAAGTGAAGTTATGCATCAAAATTTCAGTAATATGTGTTTCTACATTTGTCCATACATTTATCTTAATCAAAAACCTTATCATCATATAACTTTGTGATGCCATTTAACGTCCTTTAATCTCAACTTGAAAGACTTCTTTTAGCATTCCTGTTTGGATAGGTCTAGTGGTATGAACTTCCTCAACTTTTGTTTATCTGGAGAAGTCTTAATTTTTTTGAAGGGGAAAGTGTTAATTTTCCCTTCATTTTTGAAGGATAGTTTTGCCAAGTGCAGTATGCTTGGTTGACAGTTTTTTCTTTGCACTTTGAATATGTCATCCCACTCTCTTCTGTCCTGCAAGGTTCCTGCTGAGAAATCCACTATTAAAGTTATAGAGGCTTCTTTGTATGTGACAAGTGATTTACTTTTTCAGCTTTTAAGGTTCTCTCTTTATGTTTGTCTTAACAGTTTAACTGTAATGTGTTTCAATGTTGGTCTTTTTAGGTTTTTCCTTTTTGGAGTTCATTCAGTTCGTTGAATTTGTAAAACCATTTCTTCTTTCAAATTTGGGAGTTTTTGGTCATTATTTCTTCAGATAAAGTCTCTACTTTTTTCTTTTCCATTCTGGGATTTCCATAATATGTATCTTGGTCCACTTAATAGTGTCTTATTGGTCCTTATAGTTTCTTCACTTTTCTTTTTTGTTTTTGCTACTCTGTAATTTCAAATGACCTGTCTTCCAGGTTGCTATTCTTTCTTCTTCCTGAGAAAATCCACTGTTGAACCCCTTTATTGAAACTTTAAATTCACTTATTGTATTGCTCAGCTCCAGAATTTGTTTTTTCATTGTTTCTATATCTTTTTTGTTGTTGATATTTTTTCCAAGTTTTTATTTAAATTCCAGTTAGTTAAGATGCAGCGTAATATTAGTTTTAAGTGTAGAATTTGGTGATACAACACTTATTTACAACACTTAGTGCTCATCACAATAAGTGTACTCTTGGGGCACCTGGGTGGCTCAGTGGGTTAAAGCCTCTGCCTTCAGCTCAGGTCATGATCCCAGGGTCCTGGGATCGAGCCCCGCATCGGGCTCTCTGCTCAGCAGGGAGCCTGCTTCCCCCTCTCTCTGCCTGCCTCTCTGCCTACCTGTGATCTTTGTCTGTCAAATAAATAAATAAAATCTTAAAAAAAAATAAGTGTACTCTTTAATTCCATCATCTAGTTAACCTATCTTTCCCCTGCCTATCACCCTCTGGTTACCATCAGTTTGTTCTCTATAATTAAGACTCTGTTTTCTGGTTTCCCATCCCACACCATGTTCATTTGCTTTGTTTCTCATATTCCACATTTGAGTTGAAATCATATGATATTTGTCTTTCTCTAACTTATTTCACTTAGCACAATACACTCCAGCTCCATCCACATCATTTCCAATGGCAAGATTTCATTATTTTTTATGGCTGAATACTATTTCAGTGTGTGTGTGTGTGTGTGTCTGTGTACATATTCACTTTACTGATTTATCAATAGATGGACACATGGGCTATTTCTATAATTTGGCTATTGTTAATAATGGCGCCATTTAAATTTTGTTCAAGCATAATTTTCCTGATTTCGTTAGGGCATATTTTCCTGGTTTTGTTTATGTGTTGGGTTATTTTGGTATGGCTTGTCATCTTTTATTGAGATTTAGGAATTTGAAAGTACAGCCGCCTCTCAGTATTTACAAACTGGCTTTGCACAAGGGAATACCTTGAGAAATTAGCCTGGCAGAGAGGTTCTAAGACTTCTCAAACCGTTTCTGGGGAATGTGTGTTTTCTGGTCTTGTATATACTCTTATATTCTAGTTTATATGGTGGCTTTTAACTCTCCTATTTTCCCTTACAGGCTCTCCCTTATTTCTTCCCAGGAGCTTTTGGTTTTGATTGATATAGTATTTCTGTGCCTGTAATCCCTTGTTACCCCCATCATTTGTAGAACTGCATACTCCTTGTAGCTCTAATTGCTATGGTATTCAACTTTGTTTTCAGCAGCTTCCAACCTGGTATACATCTGTGCAGCTATTTCCTTCAGTGTTATAAGTCAGGCAGAGTAGAAACCAATCACTTAGGTAGCTCCCAGACTTTTTTTTAAATTAACATGTATTATTTGCTTCAGGGGTACAGGTCTATGAATCATCAGTCTTACACAGTTTGCAGCACTCACCATAGCACATACCCTCCCCAATGTCCATAACCCAGCCACCCTATCCCTCCCCCCACTCCCAGCAACCCTCAGTTTGTTTCCTGAGATTAAGTCTCTTATGGTTTGTCTTCCTCCCTGGCCCTAATTGTTTCATTTTTTTCCCTCCCTGCCTCCCACAACCCCCTGCCCTGCCTCTCAAATTCCTCATATCAGAGCGATCATATGATAATCCTTTCTCCGATTGACCTATTTTGTTTATCATAATACCCTCTAGTTCCATCCACATTTTTGCAAATGACAAGATTTCATTTTTTGATGGCTACATAGTATTCCATTGTGTACCTATACCACATCTTCTTTATCCATTCATTTGTTGATGGACATCTTTGGCTATTGTGGACATTGAGCAGCTCTGAGATTTTCCAGAAAGATGCAAGTTCCACTTTTTTCTTTTCATCCCAAGGGAAGATCTGGAAATGGGGAAGTTTCCCTGTGGTTGTGGCACACCACACTGGGGAAGTGATACAGCCAAGGTGGGCAAAATACCATGACCTTTTCTGCACTTTTTGGTGTAATTTTTCTTGGTAAGCAATGTACTTTGTTGATGCAGCCTCAACTGGTTTTTAGAGTTCTCATAAAACTGATTTGGTTTGTAACTGTTGTTAACTCAGTGTTTCTTTGGGGGAATGAGGGCCCGGAGCTTTTTAGTCCTCCATCTTGCTAACGTCTTATCCTATGATTAAGTTTTAACTTTAATTATAAAAATTCTAGAAAAATGGGGAATAACATCATATTAGATGCCAAGGATTATTAATGAAATTATAAGAGTTTTAACACATCCATATTAAAACACTTCTATTTTCATATCAGAACTGACATTATGGTAATTTACTTATAAATTTATAAAAATGAAGATAAATTCTGCTGGATACTTGTTACAAACTTGAAAACCAAGGGTTTCCCAGCAGGTCTGTTTCTCTATTTATTCAAGTAACTGTTTCTCTTTATGTAGCTCAGGATGAAGTACCAGGTAGAAATCTTCTGCTGGATGGAAACCAAGATTCAGTATCAAAAACACAAATGCAAGTAAAGAAACAAAGAACAACCAAAGGGGAAGGAAACATTGGTGAGTATGATAATTATAGAAAGTTTTAAATTATTTTAATTAAACTCAGTAAAGTGTTTTTTCCTTTAGTACGTGAATATGTATTTGAGATTATATTTTATGGAAATTTATACTTCCTTTGACCTTAATTGTTAATTCCTTATGATAATTAGAGAACAGAAATCAAATTATTCATAACTTTCATTGGTATTTCTGGTCGTAATATTATTTTACACTCAGACACCAAGGCCCAGTTATGGGTCAGTAATTTTCTGGCAAAGGATGCATGCCTTACAGTAAGTTGTTGTAGATATTTCTGACAGGTGGCTGAGGCCTTCTACCACAGCTCTAATTGGTGAACAGACATGTTACTGAGAAATGTAAATCAAATAACAAATGACCACAGGGGCCTGGAGGAAGTGTAGCCTGAGAGTCCTGTTGGAGGGTCTTAAGTACATCCTTTTGGTTGTGGCCCCATTAAAAGAAGTGACACTTGAAGTAGCCTAATAGATGGATGTCATCAAGAACCCCACATGCAGAATATGAGAGTGCAAATAGCCAAATATTCCCACAGTAGGTGTGCCTTATTTTCATTTGTTAAAGCAGAATGAGTCAAAACAAAGCTTGGTAGTCTTGTTCTCTGTAATGAGACATTGTACCACTTACACGTTATGCCCAGGAATTCAGTTAGGTACTGGGTAACTGTTCCTTGTTTGTTATAATGGTCCAGCCATGTTGCCACATGTGGGTCAATAGGATGTCTGGTCCTTGTTGCGTTGTGCCTTTGTCTGGACTCACTTGGGTGATGCTGTCAATAGATTGGAAGGCTAGTGCTCCCTCCCTCTTGGTTTTCAACACTTCTAGGTCATAACTATATATTGACACAGATATTTGGAGAATTTATGGAGTCTTGTGAAAGGATATTAATGGCAGATTGAAATCCAATCCACATATGCCAAACTTATCCTGATCATCCATGTGGACAAAGTTTCTGCATAGGGTATTTATATTATCTAATACAGAATACCAAATTCCTTCACTGTGGACAGTAACTTCCATACAGTCATAATATTGGCTAAACTAGTGCCTCAGTACTCCATTACTGAGCTACCTATAATCATTGGAGTCACTATGCACACAAGGACATACACCCAGGTGTACTAAGTTATTTAATGGAGAACTAGTTTCAGGGAGCATTTTTGTTTCATTAAGCTCATAAATAAAGCACTTATTTATTTTTCTCCTCATGTAGAACTTTTTGAGAAACAAAGTGCTAAGTGCTGATAGTTGGATAGTTTCCAGTCTTCCACATGTGTTGCTAGAGTGCCAATCTCTATCAAGGTGTAGGGTAGATACAAGCACAGGTTAATAATACATGTAGTAATAATACATGTAGTAATAATGCTACATGTAGTAATAATACTACATGTAGTAATAATACATGTATAAGTGAGAGTGGAGTTTTGAAGTGGCCTGGGTGGGCATACCATTGTGGAGTCTGGGTAAGTTTCCCATTAGTGATGGCTTTGGACCTCAAACCAATAAGCATTATCAGTTTCCCCCTGATCTTGGTGTCAGGGGTTGTGGAGATCACTGTTATTTATGTACCAGTATCTCAAAGGCCCAGAAATGTAATTCTGCACATATCCATTGAACTCTGATATTAGCAGAAGTTTTCTCATCTTCCCTGGGTACATGAGGGCTGGAAAAACCCATAGTCTTATACGTTTTTGAAAGCCATAATGTCTTGGTAATAGCTGGTGGAGCATTCTGATTCATGGCACGGATCACTGGGAGAATCAGAAACATAGAACTTGTATTAGTCAAAGGATTCATTAACATAGGTAGTGGATCTGTTGATCTTCTCTTATCCCACTAGTTGGCTATAAGGTTCTTGATAAATAGACCATCGTCTACTTCTTTGAGTCTGTGCCTGCTTTTGGGTAAACATACACTTTGATCTCTTCAAGGTTTTTGCCAAGATGGTCCATGAGTGTTTACTAGATTACCATTTTTATATCAGTCTCTCTTATGGTCAGTCATTGCTGTCTTGGCATCCACTATTACCTATCCAGAAATTTTCCATTTAAGATCCAGATAATGTCCTAGACTAATTGCCTTGACATTATAAGGATGTTTAGTTGAGTTTGATGTCCAGGAATAGTGGGACAAATGAATCCAGAATTTTGAGTCTGGTAAAAAATAATCTCATCGTCTACTATCCTCAATCCTTTATTGTATATTTTAGGTACCACCAGATGGTTCACAGAGTCACTATAACCTCTTCACATATAGTTAAAACATGGGGCAAGGATGTTTTACAAGGGCAAGGATGAGCCATCTGTTGAATCCAAAACAATACACAGCTGAGGAAGGAGAGATTTTTGAATACTTGTGTTTCTTCATACCCCTTTCTTCTGGCTCCTTGTGCAATGTAGCCATTGTCAAAACTCTACATTCTTTTATTAAATCCTGAGTCTCAGTAAATCACTGTATCATGGGCTGACCATCAGTTCTCAGAACATTAGAAGTAATGATCATAGGGTGTAACTCAGTGTGTAGGATCCTCAACAATGTTTGATTCCATAGCTGTTGAAACTATTAAGTAGTGGTCAAGGTATTGCTTCTCCAGCTTTCTCAAAACCCCTCTGTTGGATGTTTAGTTTGACCTACTCACTGGGCATTTTAACCAGCAAAACAGGAACTAAAAAGAAAAACTGTTGTTCCCTCTCAGAAATTAAAAACCTGTGTATAATAAAACAGCACTCTCTTAAAACATGGTACAAAGTCTGCTAGCACATCCCGAGACACATTGTCCTGAATTTTCATGAGCTCTGTGAGACACTGATTCTTGTACATGACATAGTGGTATTCCTTTAGAGACCCCCGAGGGTTCACAAGTGTTCCTTCCGGAAAGGGATTGTGCTTCATTGACCATATTGCTTACAGCACTAATTTGTAAGGGAGCTGGTCAATGAATACAGCAAGCTAAACTGAAAGTAAAATTAAGCATTTATTCTTTTACTGTAATTGTATTAGAAAGAAAAGTTTCCAGCTACATCAACTTTCCATTTCCTCCCGTACAACAACATTGGTTGAGGGTCAGAATATCAGTGCTGACAGGGTTGTAATTTGAGGGAAGATCATCTCACAATCAAGCCCCAAACAAAAGGCTCTTCCTGTCGTATAGACTTGGAGGTTAAGGTGAGTTAGTGATGGGAGTGCTAGAAGTGTAAAAGTGGTGAAAACTATCAAAACTAATAAAAATATCTACAATGAAATGGTAATAAAAGGGTGAAATGTGTAGAAGCATATGAACATTGTAGAGTCTTAGCTGAATCCTCCATGTATAAGAATTCCTCAAAATTGAGGCACCTGGACTAAGAATGTAGGTATTTCCAGCCCTGGATAGGCCTTAGTCTATGACTGCAACTACCTCCAATATCTGCAGTTCACTGGCTATGCTTCAAGTATACTGTGGAATCCAAAGAGTCCCCCATGACAACTGCTAGATGAGGCCTTTGCAGTTGTTTGAGGTTGGGCCTAAAAGATCACACACAAGATTTTGGCCTGTTGAAAGAACTTCAGTGTAAACACATATACATATGAACATACATGCATGTATAATTAATGTATATATGGCCATACTCACATATGCTTTATATACATGTGAACATATACATGTATATCAATATTCATAGATGTTTTTAGAAATCATGATTCTCACAGAGACCTTCAATTCCAATCTATCCCTTCAGGACTCGTTCTTTCCTTCTATTTCATGTGTGTACAGTCTGCCTTCTGAAGTGTGAATCAGTCTAAACATCAATACATTTACTCATTTGTTCTTTTAATACTTCTTAAATTGTTTCAGAATGCAGAGCACTAGAAAACAAATGCTAGAAAAACAAACCTACTAAAAAGTTTTGTGATTTGTTTACAGTTCACCCCTCCACTCTCTTTTCCAAGAGAAAGTGTATGTTTCAAATACTGTCTTGATTTACTTGCATTGGTATTTTCTTACTTCAGTAGGTTCATTTCCTTAAATTTAGTTTTGGTTTAATTCCCATTATTATCCTTTATGATTTAGGTTTTTAAAATTGAGATATAACTGACATATAACACTGTATTAGTTTCAAGAATACAGCATAATGATTCAGTATACATGTACAGTTGATTCTTGAACAACACAAGGGTCTATGTACATGCAGGGTTCACTTAATATGCAGATCTTTTAAAATAAATATGGTACTGTATATGTATTTTCTCTACCTTATGATTTTCTTAATATTTTTCCCTAGAATATGTTATTATAAGTTTATTATATTAATTTTTTATCGTAAGGATACAGGAGAAAGTACATATAACATGCAAGGTATATGTTAATCAATAGTATTAGTTATCAGTAAGGCTTACAGTAAACAATAAGGGTGTTAGTAGTTCAGTTTTGGGGGAGTCAAAAGTTATACATGGATTTTTGACTGTGTGTGGGTCAGTGCCCCTAATATCCACATTGTATATTGTGAAATGATCACCACAGTATGTGTAGTTAACATCCATCACCACTCATACATACTTTTCTTATGTTGAGAACTTTTAAGATCTATTGTCTTAGAAACTTTCAAATATATTACAATATTATTAACTATAATCACCATGTCATACATTATATCCCAGGACGTAATTATTTTATAACTGGAAATGTGTAGCTTTTGTCCATCTTCACCTTCTTAATCTCCTCCTAGTTTTGGCAGTCACCAATCTGTTCTATCTATGAGCATTTTTTGTTTGCTTTACTTCACATATAAGTGAAATCATACAGTATTTGTCTTTTTTTCTCTGACTTACTTCAAAATGCCCTCATTACATCCATGTTGTCCCAAATGGCAAGATTTTCTTCTTTTCATCTGCATAATACTTGTGTGTGTGTGTGTGTGTGTGTGTGTATCACATTTTTTAAACTATTCTATTGATGGTCGCTCAGATTATTTCTATGCCTTGGCTATTGTAAATAATGCTACAGTGAACAAGGGGATTCAGATATCTTTTTGAGTTACTGTTTTCTTTCCTTTGGAAAAATGCAGAAGTGGAATTGTTGGAATGTATACTAGCTCTATTTTTTGCTGAACCTCTATACTATTTTCCTGGGTAGTTGTACCAATTTACATTTCCATCCACAGTATGAAAGGGTTCTCTTTCCTCCACATCCTTACCAACATTTATTTCTTGTTTTTTTGATAATGACCATTCTAATACATGTGAGATGATACCACTTTGGGGTTTTTCTTTTTGTTAACATATAATGTATTATTTGTTTCAGGGGTTACAGGTCTGTGATTCATCAGTCTTACATAATTTGCAGTGCTCACCATAGCATATACCCTCCCCTATGTCCATCACCCAGTTACCCAATTCCTCACATGCCCTTCCCATCCAGCAACCCTCAGTTTGTTTCTGAGATTAAGAGTCCCTTATGGTTTATCTCCTTCTCTGGTTTCATCTTGTTTCAGTTTTCCCTTCCTTCCCCTATGATCCTCTGTCTTGTTTCTTAAATCCCTCATACCAGTGAGATCATATGATAATTGTCTTTGTATGATTGACTTATTTCAATTGGCATACTACCCTCTAATTCAAGTCATTGCAAATGGTGGCAGGATTTCGGTTTTTATATGGTTGCATAGTATTTCTTTCTTTCTATCATCTATCTATCTATCTATCTATCTATCATCTATTTATCTATCTATCTATCATCTATCTATCTATCTATCCACCACATCTTCTTTGTCCATTCTTCTGTTAATGGACATCTGGGTTCTTTCCATAGTTTGGCTATTGTGGCATTGCTGCTACAGACATTGGTGTGCATGTGCCCCTTTGGATCACTACATTTGTATCTTTAGGGTAAATACCTAGTAGTGCAATTGCTGGGTCATAGGGAGGCTTTATTTTCAACTTTCTGAGGAACCTCCATACTGCTTTCCAGAGTGGCTGAATCGGCTTGCATTCCCACCAACGGCGTAGGAGGTTTCCCCTTTCTCTGCATCCTCACCAACATCTGTCATTTCCTGACTGGTTAATTTTAGCTATTCTGACTGGTGAGAGGTGGTTTTGCTTTGTATTTTCCTGATGCCAAGCATTGTGGAGCACTTCTTCATGAGTCTGTTGGCCATTTGGATGTCTTCCTTGCAGAAATGTCTGTTCATGTCTTCTGCCCATTTTTTGATTGAATTATTTGTTCTTTGGGTGTTGAGTTTGATAAATTCTTTATAGATTTTGGATACTAGCCCTGTATCTTATATGTCATTTGCAAATATCTTCTCCCATTCTGTCAGTTGTCATTTGGTTTTGTTGACTGTTTTCTTTGCTGTTCAAAAGCTTTTGATCTTGAGGAATTCCCAAGAGTTCATTTTTACCCTTGCTTCCCTTGCTTTTGGCAATGTATCTAGGAAGAAGTTGCTGTGGCCGAGGTGAAAAAGGTTGATGCCTGTGTTCTGCGCAAGGATTTTGATGGATTCCTGTCTCACATTGAGGTCTTTCATTTTGCGTCTATTTGTTTGTGTGTGGTGTAATGAAATGGTCCAGTTTCATTCTTTGGCATGTGGCTATCCAATTTCGCCAACACCATTTGTTGAAGAGACTGTCCCTTTTCCACTGGAGAAGTATTCTTTCCTGCTTTGTGGAAGATTATTTGACCATAGAGTTGAGGGTCCATTTCTAGGCTCTCTATTCTGTTCCATTGATCTATGTGTCTGTTTTTGTGCCAGTACTATGCTGTCTTGATGATTACAGCTTTGTAATAGTGCTTGAAGTCTGGAACTGTGATGCCAGTAATGTTAGTTTTCTTTTTCAACATTCCTCTGGCTATTTGGGGTCTTTTCTGGTTCTGTGTAAATTTTAGGATTATTTATTTCATTTCTTTGTAAAGAGTTGATGGTATTTTGATAGGGATTGCATTAAATATGTAGATTGCTTTGTTTATATCCCAACACTTTACTGAATTCCTGTATGAGTTATAGCAGTTTTGGAGTGGAGTCTTTTGGGTTTTCCACATAAAGTATCATATCATCTGCAAAGAGTAGAGTTTGACGACTTGTCAATTTGGATACATTTTATTTCTTTTTGTTGTCTGATTGCTGAGGCTAGGACTTCTAGTACTATGTTGAATAACAATGGTGATAGTGGACAGCTCTGCCGTGTTCCTGACCTTGGGGGAAAAGTTCTCTGTTTTTCCCCATTGAGCGTGATATTTGCTGTGGGTTTTTCACAGATGGCTTTTATGATATTGAGGTATGTACCTTCTATCCCTACACTGTGAAGAGTTTTAATCAAGAGAGGATGCTGTACTTTGTCAGATGCTTTTTCAGTATCTATTGAGAGTATCATATGTTTCTTGTTCTTTCTTTTATTACTGTATAGTATCACATTGGTTGATTTGCAGATGTTGAACCAACCTTGCAGCCTGGGAATAAATCCCACTTGGTCATGGTGAATAATCCTCTTAATGTACTGTTGGATCCTACTGGCTAGTATTTTGGTGAGAATTTCTGCATCCGTGTTCGTCAAGGGTATTGGTCTGTAATTCTCCTTTTTGATGGGGTCTTCATCTGGTTTTGGGATCAAGGTCATGCTGGCCTCATAAAATGAGTTTGAAGTTCTTCTTCCATTTCTATTTTTAGAACAGTTTCAGGAGAATAGGTATTAATTCTTCTTTAAATGTTTGGTAGAATTCCCCTGGGAAGCCGTCTGGCTGTGGGCTCTTGTTTGTTGGGAGAGTTTTAATGAGTACTTCAATCTCCTTACTGGTTATGGGTCTGTTCAGGTTTTCTGTTTCTTCCTGGTTCAATTTTGGTAGTTTATACTTCCCTAGGAATGCATCCGTTTCTTCGAGATTGTCAAATTTGCTGGCGTATAGTTGCTCATAATGTGTTCTTATACTTGTTTGTATTTTTTTGGTGTTGGTTGTGATCTCTCCTCTTTTATTCATGATTTTATTATTTTGGATCCTTTCTCTTTTATTTTTGATAAGAGTGGCTAGGGGTTTGTCAGTCTTATTAATTCTTTCAAAGAACCAGCTCATAGTTTTGTTGTCTATTCTACTGTTCTTTTGGTTTCTTTTTCATTGATTTCTGCTCTGATCTTTATTATTTCTCTTCTCCTGCTGGGTTTAGGCTTTCTTTGCTGTTCTTTCTCTAGCTCCTTTAGGTATAGGGTTAGGTTGTGTACTTGAGACCTTTCTTGTTTCTTGAGAAAGGCTTGTATTACTAAATGCCTTCCTCTCAGGACCACCTTTGCTGAGACCCAAAGATTTTGAACAGTTGTGTTTTCATTTTCATTTGTGTCCATGAATTTTTTAAATTCTGTTTAAATTTCCTGGTTGATCCATTTATTCTTTAGTAGTAGGATGGTCTTTAGCCTCCATGGTATATTTGAGTTCTTTCAAACTTTTCCTTGTGGTCTGAAACATGCAGGGAATGATCCCAGTCTTTTGGTAGTGGCTGAGACCTGATTTGTGACCCAGGATGTGATCTATTCTGGAGAATGTTCCATGTGCACTAGAGAAGAATGTGTTTTCTGTTGCTTTGGGATGGAATGTTCTAAATATATCTATGATGTCCATCTGGTCCAGTGTGTCATTTAAGGCTTTTATTTCCTTGTTGATCTTTTGCTTCAATGATCTGTCCATTTCAGTGAGGGAGGTGTTAAAGTCCCCTACTATTATTGTGTTATTATTGATGTGTTTCTATGATATTGTTATTAATTGGTTTATGTAATTTACTGCTGCCATTTTAGAGGCATTGATATTTTAAATTGTTAGATCTTCTTATTGGAAGGACCCTTTAAGTATGGTATAGTGTCTTTCCTCACTCTTTTATAATCTTTGGCTTAAAATCTAATTTGTCTTATGTAAGGATTTCCACTGCAGCTTTCCTTTGATGTTCATTGGCATGACAAGTTGTTTTCCACCCCCTCACTTTAAATCTGGAGGTGCCTTTGAGTCTAAAATGAGTTTCTTGGAAATAGCATATCAATGGTTCTTGTGTTTTTTTTTTTTAATTTTATTTTTTAATTCTTTTCAGTGTAACAGTACTCATTTTTTTTTTCACCACACCCACTGCTCCATGAAATACGTGGCCTCCCCAATACCCACCACCTGGCTCCCCCAACCTCCCACCCCTCGCCCCTTCAAAACCCTCAGGTTGTTTTTCAGTGTCCATAATCTCTCTTAGTTCTACTCCCCTTCCAATTGCCCTCAACTCCCTTCTCCTCTCCATCCCTTATTTTTAAATGGAGATCTCATTTGTATTACAGTGTTGATTCTGGGATTAGTATTTTTTTTTCATTTTAATAAACATATAATGTATTTTTATCCCCAGGGGTACAGGTCTGTGAATCGCCAGGTTTACGCATTTCACAGCACTCATCATACAACATACCCTCCCCAATGTCCATTTCCCCAACACCCTCTCCCATCCCCCTCCCCCCAGCAACCCTCAGTCTGTTTTTTGAGATTGAGTCTTTTATGGTTTGTCTCCCTCCCAATCCCATCTTTTCATTTTTTCTTTTCCTAGCTCCCCCCCACCCCCCCGCATTGGATCTCCACTTCCTCATATCAAAGAGATCATATGATAGTTGTCTTTCTCCGATTGACTTATTTCGCTAAGCATGATACCCTCTAGTTCCATCCACGTCGGCGCAAATGGCAAGATTTCATGTCTTTTGATGGCTGCATAGTATTCCATTGTGTATATATACCACATCCTCTTTATCCATTCATCTGTTGATGGACATCTAGGCTCTTTCCACAGTTTGGCTATTGTGGACATTGCTGCTATAAACATTTGGGTGCACGTGCCCCTTCGGAGCACCACGTTTGTATCTTTAGGATATATACCCAGTAGTGCAATCGCTGGGTCATAGGGTAGCTCTATTTTCAGTTTTTTGAGGAACCTCCACACTGTTTTCCAGAGTGGTTGCACCAGCTTTCATTCCCAGCAGTGCAAGAGGGTTCCCCTCTCTCCGCATCCTCACCAGCATCTGTCATTTCTTGACTTGTTAATTTTAGCCATTCTGACTGGTGTGAGGTGGTATCTCATTGTGGTTTTGATTTGTATTTCCCTGATGCCCAGTGATGTGGAGCACTTTTTCATGTGTCTGTTGGCCATCTGGATGTCTTCTTTGCAGAAATGTCTGCTCATGTCCTCTGCCCATTTCTTGACTGGATTATTTGTTCTTTGGGTATTGAGTTGGATAAGCTCTTTATAGATTTTGGATACTAGCCCTTTATCTGATATGTCGTTTGCAAATATCTTCTCCCATTCTGTCAGTTGTCTTTTGGTTTTGTTAACTGTTTCCTTTGCTGTGCAAAAGCTTTTGATCTTGATGAAATCCCAATAGTTCATTTTTGCCCTTGCTTCTGTTGCCTTTGGCGATGTTCCTAGGAAGAAGTTGTTGCGGTTGAGGTCAAAGAGGTTGCTGCCTGCATTCTCCTCAAGGATTTTGATAGATTCCTTTCTCACATTCAGGTCCTTCATCCATTTTGAGTCTATTTTCGTGTGTGGTGTAAGGAAATAGTCCAATTTCATTTTTCT